>JABXJD010000033.1:687500-765000 GCA_013375575.1 Percina caprodes | reverse complement strand
GCCAGTACCTTGATCAAGGGCACTGACTGGAGAACCTAGTACATGTTTTTGATGGTGGGGGAAAACCCACGTTACCATGGGGAGAACGTAAAAATCTTCACACAGAACGGGCCGGAACGACCTGGATTTAAACCCAGAACCTTCTTGCTGTGAGGCCCCAGTGCTAACCATCAGCCATTAGCAAACGCAATCACAATTATGGCTAAAAGGTTCAAGTCTACTTGTGGCATGCTGTCAGCCCAGTGGCTGTTCTGTCTCCGCTTGTCTCATTAGATTAATGGCAATTTTCATTACATTGCTCAGTCTATGTTAACATCTCCATCCCTGTCTGGAAAACGAATCCGAATCATGGCTTAAAGGCTTTGTTTTCTTGTGTCTTGGAACGTTGACTCACATCTCTCCCTTACCATCAGCAGCATAGACGCATGACTGTGCATAATATTGTCTTGCATTAATTACACTGGCAAACTGATACCTCAAATGACATTGCAGGGATATAGTCCAGTTATGCCTTAACCATAATTGTGCTAACCCAATTTAAATGGCTCAGTGAGTTTGGATGTAAGGTGGATTTCCTTTAAAGGGGATTCATAGGAAGATACTGAAAAGGCAGGATTACGCCTTTATTAAAGGTAATAATCCCTCCTCATTAGCAGCTTCATTAGTTGTTACAATGAAAGTAACAGATATTATGGGCTGTTATTAATGTTATAAGATATTGTGAGTCACCATTAGGCCTTAGTGTACAGACTGTATTGGGCTGGAGAAAAACATCTCTCAAATTGTGAATAATTCAGGTGGCACAACTTTTTGTGATCCCTGGTTAGCATTAGCCCATATATGTCCACTGTAGGCTACTGTTTACCTAAAATTAGACAATGTTAATATGTTAGCCATTATCTGCTAATAATCAGCATGTTAACATTGTAATTCTGTGCATGTTCGCTAGTGTGGCTGTACTGTCTGTTGAGACAGACCACTAGGCAACACAATACAAATGCATACAAACTCAATGGAACGGCACAGAATGGGAATTTGACTGGGGGCTTCGTAAAATGAGAGAAACTGCATAAAGAGTTGGAAACGTATCAACTTATACGAAAAAGGATTTGTGTTTAACCCGTGGGCTTTATGAATCTTCTCTAGTACAGCAATAATACAGACTGCTATACTGTTTATTATCCAAAGCTGCTATTATACGTTTTTGACAAACAGTTGGACTCATTAAAACAGCTGAGGGTTATGTACCTTGCTCAAGAGCGCATTGATAGTGATTCCCGTTTCATGTTATTTATCCTGGTTGGATGTGGGGGAGGAATAAACAGGTTTAAAAGCAGATGAGAGGAATTCTGCTGCGAGATTAGCAAGACACATGCACACATATAGCACAACCAGAGGATTTTTCTGAGATTAAAGAATCAACTATTTTTATCCCTCTTCCCCAGAGCCAACCTTACCTATGCTTGATGCAGATTAAGGGCGAATAATATTCTCGATTTCTAATGAAGTGGTGGCTGTTTGAAGTTTCTCCATGCCTGTTTTGACGAAATTACTTCCATATGGTACCTCCAACACAATTAATGGATCTCACTCCCCCTCTCACTCTTTGTATTTCCAGTGATTGAACTGCCTACGGAGGGAGATTTTAAGTACATTCCCTTTAATTCCATTGTTGATAATCTCACTGAAGCACATCCATCAGTAAGATACATCAGTGAAATCTATTTATTCTTTCTCATGAATGACTTATGGCTTGGCCTCATTAGCTCATGGTGGATTAGTGGTAGACCAATCTGAGGAGTTTTCTTAAGACGTTTGAAATGGAAGATACATATTTGTGTTGTTTAAACTGATGATTTCCAAATATGTGAGCTTCATCAGAGTGAAAGCTGACCTAAAGAAGGATTACCAGCGATGACAGGTGATTGTTTTCCACCTGTGTACTAGCCCGCAAAGATCTCTCCAGGGGCACTGCACTGTGGCTGATGCTGCAATCTGTTGCTTCTAGTGTTGGGATGATAGTCCATGTCCTGAATGTGTAAGTAGGGAGGGATATCAGTGAAGTAAAAATGCATTTGCCTTGTGCAAATAATTCTTAGTTTTCATTATGTTCCACTTTTCAGCATTAATAAATCAGTACATCATTGACTTTGAACCATTTGGGTATAATGACTGTAAACAAATGAGACAATCATAGTCACCTGTCAGGTCTTCACTTCTTCTGCATTGCATTTTACATAAAGTGTCCCAAGGTTAAATTGTGCCAAAATCATCTGGATTTCTTTTTTTATTATGAAAAAAAGATTGTTTTATGACACAAATAAAACAGCACAAGTGAACAGTTGATCCTTTACTCTAAGGTGAGAGCATGGTTACATTGCTGGTTGGCATTTGATCCATTGTAGAGAGATGACAGGAAGTCCTGTTAGGACATGTTCAAGAGCAATTTGTAGAGTTTTTATTGAACACTACATACTCAGCCCAGTCTCTTACGGATTTACATCCATTTGGGATGTTTCTGCAGTAGTACAGTATTTATGCTCAATGCAAATGCAGGAAGTAGTTGGACATTCTTTTAGCTCAGTAAGAAGTAAACCTGTGAAGGTCAGGGTGGGTGGGCATTGAACCTGATTTAGTGCCCTGTCTCTTTCCAGCTAGTGTTCAATTTTAATTTAAATAACTACAAGAACTTATTTTTAACCTTTGAAATAAAGCTGTACATTTTACCATAATTCAGTGATCATCTAATTTACCTTTATTTTTACAGTGGGTATACAACTATCTACATTAGATTTGTGTGAAAATTGTTATACAAAAAAGTGTCATTCTGAGGCAAAAATGGTTAAATGATCATTAAAATCAAGTTTAGCCAACTTAAAGGTTAAGACAATTAACAATCATAGCCTAAATATCATTAGCAGAGATCTCAACCTCAACCAGACAGTTGTTAATGAGTGTAGCCTACAGTATCTAGTCTATGTTGAATTTCACCATTGCTAAGAACAACAGCAGTGCTGTCCACCGATTCCACCTGCATTGATTTTTTTTTTTTAGCCACTTGGCGAGAGCACGCAACAACATGTTGGCAAAAAAGTGCTTTGTTACACATCCAGTAGACACAGAGCAACATTAGCCTTCATTTGGAGCTGTGTCCTGGTCTCAAATGTAAACTCTGTCCTTTTTCTTGAGAGAACAGGCTTGTTTCTGGCTGCTGGGGAATGGAAGTCCTATTCTCACTCTCCTGTTAGCTCTGTTTTGGTTTCCACCAACTCCTGAGGGAAATATGTGGCTCTTAGCTGCTGTATTCTTCACTGTGTCTCCACTACACGTGCGTGCGTGCGTGCATGGCTGTGTGTGTGTGTGTGTGTGTGTGTGTGGTGTTGTGCTTGACAGGTAGCACTACAGCAGGTTTATCAGAAGAACTTTTTGCACTGAAAACAGCTGCCTGCTGTGGTTGACAGCAGTGACACTGCACAAAAACAGGAACCCTGGGGCCAAAAGGCTTCGAAGAACTGAGGGAAACTGCAGATAATTCTGTTACATTAAGTACAGAGGTAGTCGTTATATCCCTTGTTATACAAATATTGATAAGGGCAATATTTTAAATTTTTTTTTTGGCAGTATATGCTTTTTATTCTTTGATAGCAGACAGTAGAGAGATGCACCAAAGGTTCCTGGCTGGATGTAAACCAGGGACGTTACAGTTCACGGTTTAACACCTATAGGCCTTTTGGGGGGTTTCTAGGTAGTGTATACATGTAGATTGCAGCTACTTAAGTCCTGTGGAGACATGGTTGAGACCAATTAAAAACCTTTCCATTGTACATTCTTACAGCTCAGTAAAATCCTGTGAAGGTCAGGGTGTTGGGTGGGCATAGAAACCAGAATCTGATTCCCTGTCCTGTCTCAGAAACCGGGAGATCCCCATATAACAATACATCATTGGATATGACAGAGGTTAGGGTGGAGGAAGTCCAGAATATTAATCTTTTAGCCAGTAACACTGAAGAGAAGAAATGCAGGGGGGGGGGAGGTGTTTGGAGGACCAGTAAATTGATTAGATGGGGTATATTTCAGGGCTGACATGATATGTATTTCATTGTTTCTAATTAAATGTGAATTGAGTTCCAGTTTGATCTGAGTCATTGACGGCAGCCCCATAGACTGTTGACATAGTGCACGTAGCATCGCTGATGTCCCTCAGTGGCGTCCTCAAACCAACACAACCAAATACACACACAACACAATCAAATAAACACAACAATACCAAACACACACAACACAACCAAATACCCACAATACAAACATGTACCCACAACACAACCAAATACACACACAACACAACCAAATAAACACAACAATACCAAACACACACAGCACAACCAAATACACATAACACAACCAAATACCTACAACACAACCAACCAAACACACACAACACAACCAAATACATACAACACAACCAAACACACACAACACAACCAAATACATACAACACAACCAAACACACACAATAGAGGCCTGGAAAACTTCTGTTGTGTAATCTGGATGCAGCGTGTTTTTTGTTGCATTTGTATCTGTTTTTGGGGGTTGTGTGCTTTTCATTTTTGCATCATTATATTTGATGCTCTATCACTATGTTCAGGTAGGTTACATAGGTTTCAGCTGTAAAGGGGATAGAGCATTGGACCACGTGATGCATTGTGGGTGGGATGAAAAGCATGAAATAAGTTGTGAATATTAACACATTCAGAAAGCTGCAGTTATGAGTAGCTTATACTTTCACTGTGCAGTTTTTATGTGACCTTCAAGCTATAGAACAGTCTCAAGGCTGTAGTTCAGTACGTTCAATTGAGGCCAAGTTTTTAGTTTTGGGAATACCTTCGGTGATAAGTGGTAGCTGCTTTAATGTTTTAGGTAGCTCACTGGATCAAGATAATAACCAGAGAAACGGCAGAAGAATTTGTGGCATCTTTCAACTGAACACTGACATTCAATATTCTTGGAGAGAATGTTTCCAGGTAAAGAAGGATCTTTTTTTTTGGATGAAAAAAGCTTGAATGTGAACTTGACTGCAGGCTGAATCACTGTTGTCTTGCATCAGTCACTGATAGAGAGAAGCAGAGTGAATGTGTATTTTCAAAATAGGTTTGGATGTCATGTATTTGATGTAATACTGTAATTACCCTGTTCAGAAATCTGAATTATACACACTGCACTGCCTGTTTCCAGTTTGAGACAAGAGATGGCCTAGATCAAAGTACTTCTACCTTTGTTTAAATTATTAACACACATTATTTAATAAACTGCAGATGCTGCTGTACTGTAAGAGAAAGCTCTCTTCTCTAAAATGTCAGCTCTTCAGGAGAAAAACAACTTTCTTTTAAGATTGACACCCATGATATTTTAAAGTTAGACATCACATTTTGAAAGGTGTGTTTTTGCATCTCACAGTCCTCGGGCTCTGAGGCATTCCACGAAACAAAATGCACTAAAAAAATAATAAATAAAAATGAATGGAGAAAAGGAAGCAATTCAGTTTATGTTGCTCCTGCAAATATTAGAAGCTTCTTCACGGCTTGACAGATGACGACTAGATTTCAGGACTTCCATACTGCTGATCCGTTGCGACACCTCGTTCAGTGGCTGTCTGGTTCTCCTCTGCGTGGTCCTGAATGTCAATCTGCAGCGCTCCCCCACTCTCAGACAGTAGCTACCAGTGATGCTGCACTAATTAGCCAACCCTCTCGAGTAGCCAAGCCCTCCCAATGGCATCTGTGCCAAACAGAATTATTAAAGAAGGAGGGACGAGGAGTCGCACCTCCTCTGCAGAGGAGCAAACACCCAGGTTTTAGTTTAGCATTCACATGGTGGCCCTGGGGCTGGGGAGCCGACGCTGTCATCAATATTAACACCTAGATACATCTGTCACTGTAACGCATATTTTTTGCCCCAAACTAATGGAAATTTCATGTGAATCCCATAATTATAATTCTTTATTGAAATGACATTGCCTGGAGATGATTTGTGGTGGCACAGTGAGTGAAGTGGTGGAGATCTGCGGTTCGTTGGGTGGGCCACATGTCCTTCACTGGCTGAAAACTGAGCTTCCTTGCTTCTAAATAGATTATTTTCCTACACTACTAATTTTTAAATTCAATAATCCCCCCACACACACACACACTCTCCACAGTGCTTGGCCTCCCTCACCTCCTGTCTTTTGGCATTCTGTCAGCTTTGATGGCTTATTTGCTGATTTGTTTATATATTTATTAATTCATTTACCCCTCCCAGTCCAATTTTAGCTGACATTTCTTGTCGAGATGCGAAGGATGACCTTTGAAAATGGAACACTTCCTGCCAGAGATGTGAAGGAGGTCTCACTCCTCCTCTTCACTCGTCTATATACAATAACAAAAGGTGTAAGAAATTAAAATGCTTATATCATCTTTTAGATGGATACTAACTAATGTGTATTTTATTAGCCACATTTGTAACTGAAATTTCAGCGTCTCAGCGAGTATTTAAAAAACCCCGGCATAATTGTAAATAGCATACATGCCATTTGAACAAGCATATAATGGGAAAAGGGAACAGTAAAAAAAAAATGAAAAAATTCTCTGGGTGGACAAAGCAGAGAAAGGGGAGGTAACCTTGCCTCTTATGACCTCATAATGGGCAAGATTCCAGAATGGCCCATCTGAGCTTTCATTTTCTCAAAGGCAGAGCAGGATACCCACGGTTACGGTTTACACCTATCACCATTTCTAGCCACTGGGGGGCCATAGGCAGGCTGGGTGAACTCATATTAATGTTAAAAAAACCTCATAAAGTGACATATTCATGCCATGGGACCTTTAAGTTTAGAAAAAGATCATGGTTTGGGTTAAAAACAGTAAATGAGTTATGTTACCTCACTTCTGGTTACATATGTGATGCAGAATGCAGTACAGTTCTGTTTTGCCACTTACTTTAACTTTCAAACCCCTGTTTACTGGGTAAAAGTTAGTTTCACCCATTCACGGAATTTGGTGCTTTTGTACTTTGCTCCCATTATAATTGCTATGGCCACTAGAGGGTGTTACCTAACAATAAAATGTAAATGTAGGTTAATTTGCTGCTTGTACAAACGACTCATGAAGATGTTTTTCATTGGAAGATAGTCTCTCATGAATAGGCTACTAATTAATTTAGTGCTCTTTGTAGTTTTTATGGCGACTCTAGCTAATATTAACTATATATCCACGAGACTCCCCGGATAGACAGATTTTCCTTCCACTTTCTTTGTGTTGGCATTCTAAACTCTATTCTAAATGTGTGTTGTACATGTGTCTATTTTAGGGTGTGATTTTAAAGTAAGAGTTGAGTGGCCCTGCTTTACATCACCTAATGAGCTGCTGTTTGCCCCCTGCCTCTCTCTCTCTCTCTCTCTCTCTCTCTCTCTCTCTCTCTCTCTCTCTGCCTCTTTGTCTCTATCTCTCTCTGTCTCTCTGTCTCTCTGTAATGTATTCTTTCAGTGTATAATACAGTCCCTTTGGGACCACAGGTTTTCTTTGCGAGGTGAAATTTCATTTCCACATTTTTTCACACATCCCCTGTATTCAGATGCAGCACATTTGCAAAAGCACACATTTCAGGGTAAAAATATTTAACCAGGGTGTGAGCGACTTCCTGCAAACGTACTTCTGTGGGTTCACATCTGTGTTTCCCAGTGTGTGTGTGTGTGTGTGTGTGTGTGTGTGTGTGTGTGTGTGTGTGTGTGTGTGTGTGTATAATTGGGCGTGTGCATGTGATATATCTCAGGAAATAAGAAAAAAACATTCTTAACTCCCTGTTGCCATGGTGACTCTTCTGGTAACAGGAACATCTAATAGGTCTTCCATACAAATGAACTTGCCATAGAGTATGTATCTAAAGGCTTGGCATGTTACAGGGTAACCCAAACCTGAGTCAACAATGATGTTGGGTTTGTATTCTGATTTCATTTTTCATTGCTATATTGTATTGTATTTAAAATGCCTCAGTCTCTTATCCCCTGCTGTATTTGCTACATGTAAATCCTGCAAGTGTTACTTCAACAAGTGGCTGAATATATGAATCCTAGCTGCCCAGACATCAGGCGTTGTGTTCAAATTTGCAGTAATGTGCAACATATGTGAGTTCTGACCCCGTATTTAGGCAAAACCATGCACATCAAAGAAAACAATGTTACCCATTAACTTTTCTTTCATGATGTAATACATGGACTCATAATAGGATTTGATAGTGTAGCTTATGACAAACCACTGTGCTAATTCTCTCATGGTGATGTTGTATTTCTTAATAACATGTCTGATGTTGATTTTTAAACTTCTGGTCAAATCACTTGTAGGTCTCTGGTGAGATGCTGTTGAATTCAGTGGTTTCCTGAGCTGGAGGGGTTCCTCAAGTCAATTGAATTATTTGAATTAAAAGCTGTCAACTTTCTTTTATTGAGCTGGTAGAGCCCTGAAGCTCCCTACCAGGCCTGTCTTTGTCAATAGTACTTTGCCTTATTTTCAGTCATTCTTGCAGGCCTCTATATCTACTTCTTCCATTGCTTATTCTATTTTATTGTAGTTTAGTTGAATCTATTTCATTTTACTGATTTATTTTAAATGTATTTTATTTTACATGCAAATAAACACAACTGCACTGTAGATATGCAGTATGTAAGTGCACAATGATGTCAAGTTGGGACAAGAATACCCAAAGAGACTGAAAAATGAATTTAAATTCCAAAGCAAGAGATAAAACATCAAAATGACCCACAGAAAGATTTGCTAATTGTGTTTCTGTATCCAAAGGACATCAAAACATAAATGTGAGCAAAATGATACAAAACAGAACAGACACAACAAGAGACATTACAATTATTAATATAAAATAAATCCATTAAACTTTCGCTTTGTTTTTCTTCCCTCTGCAGAAACTTGTCAAAGAATCCGCTCAGCACTCTGTCATGGCAGCTCTTCCAGCACCTCCAAATCTCCGAGCTGTAAGTCTTCTTCCCTCGTCTGATCTCTCTCGATGGCTTTTGTTTGTATTTTATTAGAGCCATTTATCATTGCTCTCTGCACTCTATCTGCCTCAGTACAAATTGTCTTCACTGCATGCCATTATAACTCCTGCCTCTGTTGTACAAAACCTCTAATTTGTCTGAGCACAGGTAAAAGCCTGAACCTATAGGCAGTGTGTGTTGGCACTGTGATCTTTGGGAAGTCATTTGTTGACGTAATTAATTCACACATAGGAAATGTATAATGGTCTTGTAGGAGGAGGCAGTCTCACCCCATTTTCTTGTTTGTTATGAATATTTTAGCGATCATTGTGTTCGTGAAATGAGTTTGCTCTTTCACCACCAGGGAGAACATTGTGATGTCGACTCACTTTGTAATTTACACATCATTACGAGTGTCAGCGCTGTCCATCATTTGAGCCTTCGCTGTGCGCAGAATGTAGCCACTGCTTCCTGCGTCTCCTGGCATATAAAGCTGAGGTATTTCAGGATGTGATATAAGACTATTTCAAGCAGGCCTCCTTATTGTGCTATTTTCAGAGGTAGAAGCAGGGCAGGTCCTCTGAGAGCCCGGCACAATGCTGATCTGGGGTAGTCCGGCTGCTGTACACTCCAGGCAGTAGAGGAAAAGCCCTGCGTACATTGACAGTATAGCTTTGCATTTTTTGGCATTTAGCTTAAGCTGTCATCCTGAGGAAAAGTTATCCCTCACACACGCAGAACCCAGAACAGAGCGCTCATTCTTATCCATCCTGTGTAGGAAGCAATTCACAGAGGACCCCATACCAGTGCTACACAAGTGTCATCTCACTATGGGCCCTCATCCGAGGCAGATGGGTCTTTGAATCCTTCATTGTGCCTGTTATTGGGTTGTGAATTTCATTCTTCATTGGATTGTACAAGTTCTGAACTTCTTTTGTTTTACCAGCTGTCCAATTCTGCTTTTGTTGAAGCTAGTTTGGCCTTTAACGTCTCTCATTGTTGCTGCTGCTCTGTTTAAGCGTTCTACCCATGCTTCCATATCTATGGTACAGAATGCTATGTAATGTATTTAGTAATGCAAAAAGGTATCAAGATCTTTTACTACACAATACCGAGCCTCAATATCCCGGTGTAAAAATACTCCATTACAAGTAAAATGTAGCTTTCTTAATTAAACTCAAAGGCCCTCAAAATATTTTTTCTCATTGGACTACTTAGCACCCTGCATGAATACACGGCCTTATGCCAAAGTTGGAACAGCATTGGTTGTTTTACATAAGAGATTTCAGTATTTCTGTTTTCCTGTACTCTCCCGTGCTTTGTAGTAGGCGTGGCCAAGTTTGGTGCTACTTCCGTGCACCAATCAGGATTTAGCTAAATTTGAATCTGACGATGGGTTGTTTTACTGTCGCTCAATCTAACCCCCATACAGCCCTGAGACAGATTATGTTTTGTCTGTATAACTGAAAATAACAAAATGTCTTTTGTATTTTGTATAATTGGATTTTTGATTTGAGGTGTAAACAGCATAATTATGTTGTATATGGTGAAGAGGGAGTAAGTAGTTTAATCTATGATGTATCATGTTATAATCCAATCATATGCTTCAGTTACTGTTTCACCATTGCATACATTACATAGTGTAGCTTTGATATTTTAAACCAGAAAAGCTAGATCAGGGCCATATTGCCTACAGAGTACAGTATTAGTGTTGAGCAGTTGTATTTCCTTACATTCCTCGACAGACTAAAATAAGCACTGCATATACTTCCTTAACCAAATCACCATCGCAGTTCAGAGCACGATTTGCTCTGATGTGCAGTCCTATTTATTCTTAAGCAACCATTTTAGATGTGTACAAATGGTGTCTTTGTTGTTCTACATGAAAAGCAGGGCCAGGGTGATGCCTGTGTATCCCAGAGAATGCTGATGAGGAGAGAGGGTTTATGTCTATTCCATTTGGTTGGTTTGGTTAAGAGGTGTCAGTTGGAGTGGCGTGGCAGCAAAGACGTGGGCTGAAGTGTTGTGCAAGAAGGAAGCCATGTGGAACCAGGCCTTGCTAATAGGAAATGAGTCACTCTATCATGGGCAGAGTCTGCAACGTGGCCCCTGACATCATTACTCTCTTCACTGTGTCTATGTGTTTGCCCAAACCACAGCTTGGTAAGTGCCAATCATTCAATCATGCCAAATGAAGCGTGCTCACCAGGTGGCTATTGCCTTTAATTATTAGAATAATACACAATGCAGTATCAATGATACGTGCCCAGCCACGCTGCAGAACCACTCTGATATTATGTTAATAGAGAAAGATCAAACCAGCTGAAATAATTTGTGTTTTGTGTGGCGAACGGAGAGCATGGCCCTTTGCCATGACGCTGTCGTTACACCGTGTTATCTCCCTCACTCTAGGCGCTGTTATTGTAATTGTATTTCATGTTCTTTAACAATGAAAGAAGTCCAATTTCAAAGCTGCGATGCAGGGACAATGACCTGCAATGAATAGGAAATGTAAAAATAGTTTTGTAAGCCTGGAAAATCCTTACAGGAGTGTTAAAATATGAATGTTTTCATGGATTCATTCATTGTATATTTCATCAAGGTCCATTGTTACTGCTACTCTTGAATTGTGTCCACAATTTCTTGTAAAAAAAAATAAAAGAAATGAAAATAAGGGGGTAAATGAGTATGTAGCATATGGAAATTACTAATTATTATTATTATAG
Organism: Percina caprodes; assembly: GCA_013375575.1. Classification (NCBI taxonomy): domain Eukaryota; kingdom Metazoa; phylum Chordata; class Actinopteri; order Perciformes; family Percidae; genus Percina; species Percina caprodes. The sequence continues at coordinate 753,255 of JABXJD010000033.1, read as the reverse complement.
AAGAAAAGAGGTAAATTGTACATATCAAGCATGCTGATCAAAAAGGCAATACAAAGTGAAACAATACTGAAATCACCATTAAACATGTAGTTTCATCAAATCATTGTGATTGGCCAAGTTTGGAAATAATGATACATTTCCTGCTTTTAAATGCTACGATGCACATAATTAAGTAGGTGTAGAACATGTTGTACCCAATAAATCGAGGTTGTGTAACGAACGAAGGCAGGACTTCTTTGTTAACATCCAACAGCCTCTGCGTGTGTGCTCCAGGGCTCACTCACTATGTGGTCTTAGGTGTCGCCTTCCATGGTTTAGAGGAGATGATTCTTGTGCCCGGTTATACAGTTAAAATCAGACAGGGGATCAGCAGTTATCCTGTATGATTAGGCAACTGTAAGGAGGAAAAGGTACCTCCTCTCAGGCAATGTGCATTTAGCCTGTTTTCCCGTTATCAAGCACTCCTTATCAAGTCTTGTGAAATGTAACTGCAAAACAGTTGCTTTGTTCCGCAGGTTTTTTACACTCCCTGCAATATGTTAATATCAGTGACAATGACAATACTATCAGTGAAATCTCAATAATCTCAAGTCTTTTGTGGCTCCTGTGAAAAGGCCCCAACATCACATTGAAGCCTTACAATAGATGTCTGCTGTGTGCTGCCTCTGGATGAGACACAGATAATCGGCTCTCCCTCTTTGTTTGTGTGCCCTTTAGCCAAAGGACCAGAGCTGCTGCACTGTGGTGCACAGCCCAGCCTATCACAAGCCAGAGAACTGCAGCGGGGGAATGGGGCAGCAAAATGCTAAATCTGCCGCTGTGGCATCCACGGTGATAATATTGGATATTATTTGAAGAGTTAGCGGTCATCACCAATACAAGCGTCTTCGACAAAGCTCACAAAAAGAGGAAAATATTGTCCTTCTTTGCAACTAAAGCAATCCGCCTGAGGCAATGTGCATCCCAAATCCATTTATTCTGTTAGTGCTTCTTTAATTCCAGCTCTCTGGGAAGCAGAGGCCGACGCAAAGTCAAACATTTACGCCTCTAACAGCAAAATGGAATTTTCCTTTGAATTTGGATGAAATATGAATAGATCATAGCTGTAATCTTGTGATATGACTGCCAGTAGATTAGGATGGAGTAAACATTACATTTCCATGGGCTGCATGACAGGTAAATTACTACGTTTGAACCTTCATTTTATTGGGGTCCAATTGCTCTCAGGGCAGACTCTTGCTGAAATGACATGACATTTCCACACTCATCAAAGACATCAGAAACAACAGAGATGTTCAATGTAGTAGAAGTGAAGGGATTGGCAGCAGCAGTGGCCTAGACATCGCAGATGCTACCATCTTAAAATCGAGAATGCCTGGCACAATCTATTTAAGGAAAATGAAGAAACCCTTGCTTATAATGACTGTTTTTGTGAAAGCAGCCACAAGGCCAAATGAAAATACAGGGCCTTTCCTTTTAAAAGCAATATACATCTACACCCTGTTATTCTTAAGCAATAGGGAGAGAATTTATGCTTCCAGATGATATCTGCATGACAAGTTAATGAGCGCAACTTGCTTTACAATAACACCTTTCTCCACATTTATTTTAATGTTGTGTATGATGTTTGTTTACTGAAATAATTAGTCGAAATGCTCAGCTCACTATAATAATCCCTTTGACTTGAATCGCCCAGGACTTAGGAGAAGTAGAGACTACAGATGGAGCACTCATTTCTGTTACTACAGTATATGAAGGCAAAAGGGAGTTAACCAGCTAAAACATAGTGCCTTCAATCATGTACAATGAGCAGTGGATGGCATATGGTTAAGAATCACGCATTATTCTAACCTAGCTCAGGCTGTGCCTTAATCACATTACAACTTGTATGTTTAAGGTACTCTTTATCTTTGAAGTCACTCTGGATACTAGACCTACAATATGTGAATTATGTAAATGTAACTTAAGCCCTAAAATTGTCTCTTCCAGAGTTCCAATACACTTGCTACCATACTGTTTAGTATGACAGAAAAATATTTAGGATGTCCCAATACATAGTATGGCAAATGCAGTATGCCAAAAATGCCAGGATGTCTCACTGCTTCCAGTCAGATTTTGTGGTATGAAAGCCAGCATGCTTTTCTGGCTATTGCGATCCACTGTCCTTGTTGTTCAAACTTTCAAGATGTTCAAACTTTAAAACTTAACTTTTAAAAGTTATGCTTAGAGTATGACAATAAATACAATTAGAATGGTACTCAGAGAGTGCAGACCTCTGCCATTGGTCCAATTTCCTGATTTAGGAAGTTGTTTTTCCAACTTCTGTGTGTTTATGAGCAGATATGTTGTATTGTATTGTTCACAGCATATAAACAACACATTCAATTATTTGCGTGACAACAAAGAGAAAAGGAAACGAATCAGGCGAGCCATGAAAATATGATCGGGGCCTCATTTGTCCAATTATTCCGACATTGCATGAATGCAGCACAAATGCCCTATCTCGCAATGTTAACAAAAGTGAAAAATGATTGTGTCAATCCACCCAGTGATTCAGATCTGCTCCAAACTAATGAATTCTTCCTTGGCCCATGCTACTCCCATCCACCAAGTGTCATGGACTTGGGCCAGTCATTTTTCTGTAATCCTGAAAACGAAGAAACAAACCAACCAAGATTTAAAACATGCCCTCCTTTGTGACGTTATTTGAGTAATTGTTAAAAAATATACAAATGGTCTTGCAAAGACAGTAAAGTAACATCTATCCCTGAAATACATTGAAAGAGAGTACACCATATATCCTAGACTATAAATGGATAGTACACCTATCACTATATCATCCATGCTGAATATATGATATGAATGCACACATAAAGGACCTCTAACGACATCAATCCTCCAAAAGATAACCACCAAAAATATCTGTGCATGAAATGTTCCTGCTAAAATCTTTGACTCTGAAAAGGAAATTGCCTGAAGCTCCTGCTCACTTTGTCCATTTTTCCTGCCTGAAGCCTTGCCTGACCTGACTCGGGTGTCCCTTCTCCTCTACATGATTGCAGTGCAGGTGGTGTTGACGATAAGCCAAAGTCAGGTCTGGCTCCTAAGACAAATAAAGCCGTAGTGGTTGGAAAAAAGAAAGAGAAAAAAGAGGAGGAAAGAAAGTCTGCAGGGACGCTGACCAGCCAAGTGGCTGCAACCTTACAGAAAAGCAATGATGGGACAAAACGGTGATTTATTTATTTGCTGCATACTGCTTTATTCATGACACAAGCAAAATACACAGAGTGTGAGAATGATGGAGCGGGTCCAGAGACAACCAGGAGTGTGGTGAAGCAATGATACACACTTAGTACGGTTTGGAAAAAGCAGCTGTTTAACAAATTTAGCAGGATCATGGGAAATGCTTATGTTGTTACAGCTGTTGCTGATGAGAAGAGTATTACACATGACAGTGGTTGAGTCAACTGTTTTTCCACATTTATTACCCCATATTAATTTATACTATTTTTTTCTCAAAACTCTGATCTCTCCAACCTGCTGCTATACAATGACAGCTGAACATAATTTGACATTTGCAGTAAGAGATGAGACCAGTGTTTCTTCAACCTATGAATAGATGTCCAACTGTCAATCAACTGTTCAAGACTCTGATGGCATGACAGCTAGATTATCTCTTTTTCACGCAATAATAATAATGGTTACTGGCCACACTGGTTGATTGACAAGTGATCTACATGGGAAGAAACATGACTGCCATTAGTGCTTTATTTCAAAGATGAAGACAGAAAATAGACTAATATGATAAAAAATGCAACAAAAAAGATAATTTAATATACCGTCAGAAAGAGAAAGAATTAACTGTTTGTATGCCTGTCATTCTTTCCTCTTGTACAGCACATACCTATATACAGTATACAATGAAAACGGTTGCAGATATACAACAAACGTACGCTACTGTAATGCTAACGCTTTAACACCGCACGTGATGGCTACATCCTGCAACAAGACAAAAAGCTAAATGTCCCAGGCATCCTCAACAGCTGATCCATTTGGAAGACATGGATACTGTTTGTGTATTGCAGGTAAAAGCTAGTTATTCCTAGTTTGCCCTTTAGGTGTATCCTTTACATCTCACCCTATGAGTTCCTACATGGTTTTAGTGCCATTTCACTTTCATCTCCTTGACCCACTAGCCCCCCAAATACACGGTGAAAAGCCCAGTCTCAGTAGACAACATAGGGGGCGTAAACCTCAAACAAACACTTGAGGCACAGCCTGTGCACCAAAATACATCAAACTATACCAGCCAATCACAGACAAGATGGTTGGGGGAGGGGGTGGGGGTTAGTGACAGTTAGTCCTGACAGTTATGGAAACATGGGGGGAGGGGCAACCTTGCTCTGTTTTCTTTCAAATTTAATTGGAACATTAACAGAGTTGACCATGTAGGAACTCACAGTGCACCTTTAATGTTAGTTTTTACAAGAGAAAAGGATTTGCAGATGAAGGATACCAAGGAGTTTTAACTTTGGTTTGGAGTTGCTGGAGTTTTGGTTTCTCCAAATTAAAAGCAGGATAGATGTGCTACACTATTTTAAATACAAATATACCAGCACCTTGGCGAATGGTGGAGCCAGGGGCCAGTCTAGCCAACCCACATGCTGCCCCCTATCAAAACTTATACACCTACAAAAAGTAACCAAAACATCCATGTCTGGTTGTGTAAGAGTATCTTTTCCCCAAACAATAGCATTTGGCACTAATGTCAGTGAGAAATCAATTGCATTTCCCATGGCTGCTTGACAACTAAAGCCTTCTGAGGTTTTGTCAGTGGAATGCCTTCAGTTTGAAGAAGAGGCTTAACATTAGCAGGTAACGCTCCAGCATGAACCTCTCCAATATATGTTTGCAGGCCGGTGACAACTGTCAACAGCGTGACATGACTTTACACTACTACAGGCTAGAATATTTAAGTATATATATATATATATTGATATATATATTGATACATCTCTTTCTGTAAAGAGCAGTGTGTTTTTGCCCTGTAGTGAGAAGCCACATTCCAGCTCGATTGGGTGTCTGTGTGCAGTGAGTTGCCAACTTCTCTCTGTGACCAGCAGGATGGTAACGTGTGGCACTTCCTACGGACTGTGCGCAAACAGGGCTCTAGGTGTTTTCCCACAAAACATTATCAGCAAGCATCGTGGAGGAGAGAATGAATCATCTGAACTAGTCTTAGCTCAGTACAAGCCAACCTTTTGAATTTCAAAAGGCCTAACTCTAGTTTTTAAGTTTCTCCTGTATGACGTTTTCAATGTAGCGCTTGGTAGCGGCCAATCGTTATTAAGTATGAAGTATGACACAGCAGCTTTGGGTGGATTGATCACTGGTGTAAAAAAGCATTGCAATTCATAGGAAGTTCCTCATGTTAAACTATTCCTCATGTTAAACTATTCTGACACAACTAGTCCCATAATGGGTTAGCAGGAAGTCCCAATGGATTTCATGCCCTTGCCTGTTATAATATAAGTAATTCAGTTTGGGAGAAAATTAAAGTAAAGGTCACATCTAAAGTCAAAATGCATTGTACCATGTCATATTTTATCACATTTGAACTCTCACTAAAAAAATCCTTCAGAGTTTTGTTGAAAATCCCAACGGAATCATGTTCAGAACGTTATAGCTAATATAAACACATGAAGACATTTTACTATACAGTGAAAGAGAAAGTCACTTCCCAAAAAAGTTCTATACCACTTCCCACACTGCTGACCCGGGTCCTGAATGTAACCCCACATAATAATATACTGTAGTTAGCCAATGAAATACTGGAAATAAAGCAATTTCACTACTAGTCAGGGGTAAATTCATGGATAGATTGTTCCAATTAATATGCATTAACATATGGATGTATTTTATTGTAATAAAAGTGACAATGTTATGAGCAGAGCACCTCTGGCATACTTCTTTCTGCTGAATTACCACAAAGCTAGGCATCACAGCAAATACAACCTACAGTCACACCCAAGATCAGTAGCACTGTGGTAAATAAGGCGATTTATTAAACACACAGGATTTTAAAAACCTCAAATAATTCCCGACAGCAGTGTAAGGAGAGGAAGTAGTGCATTCAAGCTGAGATCAAAGCACTCAAGCAACAATGCGGTATATAGCTCATCGTTGCCTGTGATCCACGGCTCCTCAGCCAAAGCACCTGTGTGTACATTTCCCAGAAAAACAGCCTCCGGTGGTGATCATTACCTCTCCTCTGGAGTAGCTGGGTGGATCGTTAGCCAGCTTCAAGGAAACACCATGCTGTTACCTCTCTGTATCTGGGGTCACACTGCTGTTTGCTTTTGTTCTTTTCAAAAGTCTAATCTGCTCTCCTCCAGACATTTATCAACTTCCAGCTGTCAGTTTGCTGTTTTTTTCCCCTCTTTTGTTTGTGTTATAGCTGGTTTATGGTATGATGGTGGAGCTGTGAAATCATAACCATTACTGTTACTGTGCTGCTCAGACTGGGCACACGTTTGAAACGAAGGGTTGCAGCTTTCTCACTGTGCATTGTCCTGCTGTATTTGGCTATGTTCTGGATCTGTGCAGCTGCATGTTGGCCCTTATCAGCTCTGCCCAGTGGAATAGTGGGTAATGTATGGAGGTGGTAGTTCTTATTAACAATTAATGTAATTACAGAATAAAGTGGGCCCCCTTCCTCTGGTGAGCTTTGATCCCTGAACTTGCTCAGCATTATATGAAAACCTTTAAGAGTGTAATTCTCCTCTGCACCGGCATGTAGAGAGCTGCCTGTCTGTGTTACGACCATGAACTCCTCCGTGTTGTGTACTAGATAGGTTTCATAGTACACATACAGTTACTCTGGAGCACTGTGGGATAGTTTATATTTACTGGCAATTCATACAGGTTATATTTTGAAAAACTGGGTAATAATTCAATTAAATTTTATTTATAGTATCAATTCATAACAAGAGTTATCTCAAGACACTTTACAGATAGAGTAGGTCTAGACCAGATAGAGCAGGTCTAGACTACACTCCATGATTTACAAGGACCCAACAGTTCTAGTAGTTCCCTCCAGAGCAAGCAACAGTGTGACAGTGGCGAGGAAAAACTTTCTTTTAGGAAGAAACCTGGGACAGACCCAGACCCAGACCCAGACCCAGGATCTTGGTAGGCGGTGTCTGACGTCCGGTTGGGGTTAGAATGAAGAGTGGCAATAAGGTGGTAATAAGGCTGATTCTTTATGTTTTTAAATTAAGCAGGGCAATGTGTGGAAAATATCATGCCATTTTTTTACCAAATTGTGGCGATATTGTAGCGTTGACTTTTGGTGCTTTCACAAAATATGAACAATGCCATTTTTCATTAATAATCATCAGTAAAATGGATATAATGACTAAGTGCGTGAACGGAAATTTAAGAACATATATATATATATATATATATATATATATATGCATCAGTGTCAGAACAACCACCAATTCAATTCCAATTTCAAATCAATTTTATTTATATAGCACCAAATTACAACAGTTACCTCATTGCACTTTTCATAAAGAGCATGTCTAGACCGGACTCTGTGATGTTATTAACAGAAACCCAACAATTCCCAATAAGATCAAATCTGGGGAGTGTGTTTTTGCAATGGTTTCTGGTTCCTGTTTGCTTGCTTTTTTCTCTTTCTTTTGCACTGGAACTGAACCACCATGCTGTACCAACACTGGAACACACTGCAAAACACAGCAGTCGGACTGCAATCCGAGTGCTCCTGTACAGAATATCTTCTAAAGTTATTAATAGGTCAATGAGTTTTTTGCATGAATTAAAGAGAATAGGATGGATACATCCCATAACTCAGTGAGTATGCAGACTCTGCTCTAACTACAATATCAGATCCAGTGAGCTCCTGATAATAAGCTAGACTTACCTGCGGAAATCTATTCTCATTACTTCATATAGCATGGTGAACGTAGCACATACATTATTCATGCTTTTTGCAATATCTTATAGACCTCTGTCAAGGACAACTGGACAGGCATTCAGCTTGACAGAATTGGCCAATCACAGCCTCCAAATTGGGCATATGCAAAATGCAGAGGTGGGGTACAATGTAGAATAATGTGACTGTCAAACGGCACACTGCTGTAAATGCATTTACAGAGAAGCCTGATGAAACCTGCCTGTTGCTAATAAAGCCTGACACTGATGGCCGTCGCACTGCCGTGACCTTTGACCCGCTCACATTTGAATGCCACGGTGCTGTCCTTCATCTGTTTTGAACATAATCCAACAATCATGAAACTGGGGGTGTAATGATTGATCTGGATTCAATTATTGATTCAATTATCAACAATCCAATATCATTGATACAATTTGGAAATATCGATGCTTTAAAATGCGCCTTTATTTTCAAATTCCCACTTGATATTTATTATTTTTTTATTAAAAAGAGTAGTTTGTCATAAGATTTTTAGTGTTTAGTAATAACATATCATATTTTAGTTGCTTTTTGTAAAAGAAATATAAACGATAAATAAGATACTGTATATACTGTGTATCTCCACATGGTGTGTGAGATCCGTTTGGACACATTCCCAGGTATTATTATTATTAATGTGTGCAGTTATCCTGATAGTCACACTGGACTAACACGTGTTTTGAGTCCACCAAACCAGACCAGTGTGGACTGGTTGTTTGAGGAATGGGATTTACAACTTGTTGGACGTATAGTTTTATTGTTATGGCTATTAATGTACACAATGCTCAACCTGTTGAATGCCACTCAGCCTGATTTAGATGTACAGTAGACTGCCATTCAAGTAGGAATAACAACAGGAAGAAACCACCGTACGTAAGAAGTTAACCAAGCTTTTTTTTACAGTAATAATGGCATTTCAAGATTAGGCTATAGCTATGACAGTTGCGTTGTTGCATTAATTGAGGACCATATGATAGTTTTCATATGTTAAACACAAGGGCACACAGATGCCCCACATTTTGACGAGAATTCCTGGGAAATAATGTGATCTAAATTTCTCGGATTCAACCCTACAAAACGTCTGTGACTTGCTGTCATACTAAATAGTATTATCGTTGCTGTTGTTGCCAGCTTATTGCCTTCACGGCTGTGTCACTGCTACAGTAATATGTATGATGCTGAACATATGAACTGCCTGCAGCTTGGTGTGTTTATACTGTACTTTATAATCTCTCTTCCATTATTTGCATGTTTTCCCGGGATACCAGTGGAAAGTATTTTGGTGTCTCAGTCACAGGCCAGCATATTTACTGATATCAATAAATATTGTATCCTTGTCCAAAGAATAAATATAATATTGTCTTGTGATGACATGTGTGATGTACACCCCTAGTTCAAAGCTAATACTAGGTAGATGGTAGGTGTGCTACAGAAAATACAATTAACGACACATAACAAAAGGTTTTGTTAAGTCATTAGCCTACTTGAAAAACGTGGCTCTTAAACATCAGACTTAGACTTTTGTCAATGGCATTCTCAGTTTTGATCATAGACTCATCAAACCAACTTCACAGTCACATTATACACACAAAACTATACACACAACTTTCAAAGATATATAAAGTATGGCCCCAGATATTTCTGTGACATTAAGAGATATGGATAGCAGCTTTGCGCTACATCCCTAGTGGTTACACTTGTGTTATTGTCATTGCTGATTATGGTTGTTAATGGTGTGTTTCCAGGCGCCTGGAAGGCGTGGTGTTTGACTGCGGTTGTGATATCCGCTGGATCCAGCTGTGGCAGCAGAGAGGAGAGGCCGGGCTCCACACACAGCAGCTGTACTGCAGGAACGGAGCCTCCAAGATACGACTGCACAACATGTACATCCACAACTGTGGTAAGAGGACGAGGAGAGGGAGAAAGATGGCGTGATCTGCATTTAAAAAAAAGGAAAAGAGAAAGGAAGAAGAAGCAGCAGAAGGGGGATGGAGGGGTTGGAACAGAGGAGAGCAAAGGAGAGGGAAAAGGTGTAGGGTGAAAATGAGAATGTCTGACGGAAGGAGAAAGGAAAGCAAGAGAAGGAAGGAAAGTGTTAAAGGTGAAATAGAGGAAGGAGAAGAAGAGCAGGGAGATGAGCGTAGGCGGGAAGGGGCGGAGGTGTGACAGAGTTCAGAGGGTGAATCTGATGTGGGGAGCTGTGTGTTGATTCTGACAGAAGATGTAGACTCTGCAGTATTATCTCCTGGTGGTGACTCATCCTTGAGTGTGTGTGTGTGTGTGTGTGTGTGTGTGTGTGTGTGTGTGTGTGTCTGTGTGTGTCTGTGTGTGTATGTGTGTATCCCATTGCCTCCTTTGTACTAATTTTGTTACATTAATGAAAAGTGATTAATTGATTTATTGTGAAAATATGTAGACACATGCAGTGACAGGTGTGTATTAGCGTGAACATTGACATGTGTGTGTGTGTGTGTGTGTGTGTGTGTGTGTGGGTAATTGTATGTGTGTGTTTTCAGACTTACCAGAGATCGGTGTGAGCCACAGCAGTGTGTTAGTAATGGAGGGCGACAATGTGACCGTGAGCTGCAATGGATCTGGATCACCGTTGCCTGAAGTGGACTGGACTGTTAGCGGCCTGCACTCCATCAACACACACCTGGTCAGACACACACACACACACACACACACACACACATACATATGCATACTATCCCAGCCCAGTCTCATGGCAGTTTGTGAAATGGTGACATTATTTAATCTATTGATTCATTTTCTTATTGTTTTTTGTGGTACTGAGCACAAATTTCAATGTAATGTCTTCCAATGGGAAACACCTTTGATGATAACAGCACGATTACGGTAACACGTAGTATTGAAAAGCCAAAAATCTGCGTAAGGTGGTTGGTCGGGGTGGTGGATGGGTCTAACAACACAGGACTTTTACCCCAGAGAGCGTCTAACGCGCTGGTGTGTGGCGCTTCATTTGCCCGTTGTTGCGTCACAGACTGCCGTGAGACCGGGTTGTATATACACATATACAGCTATGGATACAGTGTTATCAGTATGTTTTTATAGCCCAAATACCCTATTACTATAACCTATAAATATTTATACAGTATATTTGTTTCTTATTATTATGGACCATTAGGGGTCATAATTAACTAGTTGAGGTCGGGCTAGTTTTAATGACTACATTGTCAGCTAATGTACTCCAGTGGATCAGGTTTGGTTCACAAGATCCTTAGGGGTGATGAGATGATTAATTAGCCTGGAACCGTCCTTTTCATTTTCCTTCAGTACTACTTCTATATTTGCGGTTTTCTCAATTTTTTCTCTTTCAATTCGTTCAAATCTTTACGAGTCCAATCAGAGAGTTGAGAATAGTTTGACTTGTATTTCCGTAATGGCGAACGATGCAAACAAAGCCATTCGGTCCCTTGTGACAACGCTGCTGAATATCCAGAAGTTAAAGCCAGAGCAAGAACAATCTTTGGCTCCCATTCTACTTTCAGAGACTCTAGGAACCACAAGTAGCTCTGAATTCTGGGAGTGCAGTGCTCTTGTGGGACAATAAGGCACTAAGAGCCCTTCTAGATATGTTGGTGCTTGACCATTTAGAGCTTTGTAGGTCAGGAGAAGGATTTTATAGGAAGCCAATGCAGAGAAGCTAATACAGGAGAAATACGATGTCTTTTCTTAGTTCTTGTCAGAACACGCGCTTAACAACATATCTTTTTGCTCATATTATCTAAAACTAAATTTGGATTTTTTAGTGTAACTATTTTATTTTTATTGTATACTTCATTGTGTATAGTATGTAACTCTTCACTGACAAAATAATTGTAATAAGTACACCAACAGATTGTAATTGTTTCTGAATAACCTGCATATTCCCATTTAAAATCATCATCATCATTATCCCATACTGTATTTTAAAAATGAGTTAATTTTTCCCTAACAACCCACAATTCAGCTAACTGGGAATTAGCATGGACCTTTGCAGGTTTGGGCTTTAGAACGTGTTGCTAACACAACAGCTCCAGATACATTTTAATCATGTTATTAAAAAACTTAAGAATCCAGAATCCAGGCTTGTGTCATGTCGTCGTCAAATAAATCAAGATTCATCACTTATTCTCATGTGCATGTTTGTTCATTGTACAGCACTCTGATTAGCTGTGCAGCATTTACCATGATGATCTACCTGTGCAACAAAAGCTAGATTGAGACAGAGACCTGGGTTGAACCCACAGTGTGCCTGCCAGCCCGGGCCCCAGGGACACCACAGCAACAACAACAGAGATAAACAGCAAGAAGAGGGGAACAGCAGTTTGTGAAAACGCAGTGTGGCTTTATTTGTCATCTGTCTTTTAAGCTTGCAGGGACTTTACAGATGAAAGTCACCTCAGCCTCAGTCTCGATGTTTTAGGGTAGACAGATACTGTAGCTCATCAGGATGAGTGAGGTGTTGGGGAACCTGGCCAACTGAAGACAAGAAGGGAAGCATAAGCATTGCATTTGGCTATTTAAAGGTGAAAAGCTGTGAATCAGTCACATTAGTGCCAAAATGTACAATATATCACGCTTCCTTGCTTTAATTCTAGCACTAAATTAATACGACTAAATCACTGCAGTAATTAATTCCCACTGGCATTGTGTACTCCATCACTTTCTATTTAAATCAATCAATAATGAACTTTAATTTTAATTTTGTAATTAAATATTTAAACCCCCAGTAATATAACTATACATACTGTATATCCTTCACACACCTATATGTCTCTCTTTTCTTTTTCTGTGTGTCTCATTCTCTTTCCCTAGTCCAATGTTTACTGGCCGAACATCCACTCTATCAACCTGACTCTTTTCAACATCAGCCGAGATGACAACAACTTCCAGCTGACCTGCATTGCAGAGAACGTGGTGGGGATGACAAACTCCTCCATCCAGCTCAACGTGCAATGTGAGTTGGATTTCTCTTATGATTCAATCAAGGAAAACTCTGGCCATGCCCTGCAGAGGGGACAGGAGTGATCTAAAGGCAACATTTTGGACACAATAACACACACTTCAAATGGACACCTCAGGTTTTCCTTTTAGATTACCTTGTGCATCGTGTTGCTTAAATTTACATGTTATTAAGAAAACATTATTCCTTTTAAATGATTAAAACTCTGTTTTGCTTTGAGCTTCAAAGTTAATATGAATGCTATGTTTTGCAAAAGTAGGTATGTTGACAGAAAATATATACTCATTGTTAAACATGTTATATAAATCTCCTAATTTGCATTATTTAGTATCTTGGCCCAAACTGAACATATTTTGTTGAGTAACATCACCAAAACTTGGGTCATTAATCGATTCTTCTGGGTGCTCAATTTTTTTCGGGATGTCACGTTGTTGGCTAAAGTGCTTAATAAGCATATGTTTGGTAATAAAAATGACTTTACAAACTGTAATACTGTTGTATTTTACTTCAGGGTTTATTAACCCAAAGTTAAGAGATGTCAATCATCTTTTAATGAGACTAAGAGTCTCCAGCCACGCCAGCAGCTCTGTGAGTCTGCACATAGGCAAGGCTCTGCTTTGAGCTAAATGCTGACAGGTTCACAATAACAATGCTGGTTTAGTGTATTAGCAGCCTTACATTTACTTATTAGCACTAAACACAAAGTGCAGGTAAGGTTGATGGGAAAGCAGTGGCATAGCAAGTTAAACCAAAGTATTGGACAATCGTACAATTTAACCTCATGGTGGTGAAATGTATTGCAATTTGAGAAGAATGTGAATATCTGGACCAAATTTCATAGCAATCCATCTAATAGTTGTCAAGACATGGTGGTGGTGGAGGAAAAGTCCAAAGTGGTGGCCTGGCACACTGATATTGCCTCCTCAGCTTAGCCCTGGTGAGCCCAGAAATGCCAGTGCTCTTTATTAAATGCAGGGTCAGTACAGATTAACCCAGTGACCAATGCAGTGTGAACATCTATACTGACTAACAATCTCCATCAATCGTGCAATAACAAAAAATTTCATCAATTCGCTCACAACAGCATCTGTAATGTGTCCATCAGTAGTCGTGTTTCTTGGGTATTAGATCTCATTTACTAACTTTTCATGGATGCTCTGTATATGACTAGGATGCTATAAATGTGAAATGATGCTGCTCTGTGTTGTTAGCTGCTAATCAGTGAACGCTGCCAGTGTGATGATTGTTTGCAATGAAATCTCAGCCAACCACTGAGCTAGTGGTTAATCCACATTAGAGGCCCTCAACTCATCTGGGGACCATCCTGGTTTGGCAGCCAGGATTTAATAATCCAGTGCAGCAAAACACAGCACAATTTCAAAATACTGGTATTGACCTTGAGTAATGAAATGACAGTTGTACAGTTGACAGCTTCTTTGTTAATCTTCTTATGGACTTAGCGATATGGATATATTATTGGTAATATTAGTAAAAAGAAATATGATTCTCCTTATATATTTCCAAAGTTCTGTAGTATGCAGATCGTAAGAGGAATGGTCACCACTGTATTTGAGTTCAACGGGACAGTCAGCAAAGACCATGACTGTAAGTCAAGAAAACAATCTTATGAAGATGGTAGGAAGCTTGGCGTATTCTTTTGCAGATGTCTTTCCTGGCAGCTTTGATGAACTTATGTTGGGAACTGAAATACATCTTGCATTACTGACCCTGACATTCTAAGAGAATAATTTACAAGAAAAAACTCCTTTATCAAGCACAACAACCAATTTATGCAGGTACATTTAAAATGCATTGAGGGGTTGCACAGTAACAAACCAAGTGAAATTAATGTAGCCAATTAGCAAAAATATACCCTCCAGCCCACATGGAAGCTTTGCCTTGATCTGAGTGGAAAGAGAACTGGAAAAAAACACAGCAATGACAAAGCAATGATTTGGCACCCACCAGATCGTACCTCTGATGTCCAGACCATGAATTACGCTGAATGTCAGCTCTTCTAGACCTTGTGGATTGTCCTTGGGCAGATTTGGGACGGATTGTATTCAAAGCCAATATTTATTAAAGGTGGCTGACATTTTTGTCTTAGTAACAAGCTCTCTGTAAAGTACAATCTATTGTGGCTGTTTGCAATGCATCACGCTACAGGACAGGGGAGATTTATCACCAATTCAAACCCTCCGTTCTGACGCAGAGCTGCTAAGCACCAAGCTAGAATGACAGATTAACTTTACAACACCTAGTCTTCAGGGATTCCTCCACATGGCCATTCAGTGGATGTACATCTCCGGGCATTTCTTTTTCTGTTGACACTCTCTGCTGGTACTGCAAATTAACATATTAATTTTTCACCACATGCTCTAATGGTAATTACATTTCTTCCCCTATTGTCTCTGGAAATGTCATAAAATAGCTTAAACTGCCGCTCTGATTAGGGAGTAATCTGATTGACAGCAAAATTACCAGCCGTCAAGTAACATTCTCTGCATTCAAAGATGAGTTCCCGATTTTAGCAAAACTGTAATTAACAACCATTTAAAATTCTGGAGACCCATTGTTCTGCTGCTGCGTGGAACAATAGCAGCTCTACAGCATTGTGGACTCACATACCATGTTTTTCCTTTAGCCCTACTGTATAGGCATGGTGTTACAATCGCTGGTTTGTAGTTCTGTTCCTGCTCTACAGGTAGAGCAAGGCATTAGCTCTAACAATGAGTAATTAATGAGGACAATTATGTAACTGTATCCCTCCAGAGACTTGTCATAATATCACTGTGCTGCTATTTACTACTTACTACTTATTACAAAATCAAAATCATAACTAGGTTCAACCCAGATGTGTCCCATGATACTCACCTGTTACCGCCGGCCATGACGTCCTATCTGGCTGGAACATGGTATTTGAAATATGCCACCAGTGTTACCACTAGATAATATTGCAAAACTAGCCTTGCATTCAGTGTTCTCACAGATCAAAGGAATGTAGTTATCAAAGCTTGTCATCTATCTGAGCACCACAAGTACACCATGTTGTTACAGACCAGTATGGAGCGCAGTAATGACTTGTATTGTATTGACTGAGACTGAGGTGACAGCCATGCTGAGGGGAAAATGGATTGGCCCCTAACTGTCCGTCAACAAGAGAATTTCGTTTTTTCCTCTCTTTTTTCTCTCCCTCGCTCTGTCTCTCTTTCTCTCTCTCTGTCTTTAGGCTGTACAGCTACTGTATATACCACCCTCACTTCATGACACTCTTCCACCCTTCTCTCTCTTTCTTTTCTCTTTATTCCTGAGCTCACAATCACAGCTCTGCACACGCCCCCACACCAGCACTTTCACACATACACATGCCTTAGCCTTTAGTGCAATTCAATGAGTTTATTGTCACTAATGTCTAGCAGGAACAGTATCAGCAAAGCAGTTTATGAAATAACAGCTTACAAGCACCAATACATACTTTTTCACCTTTTTAATGGATGATTATTTTGGTTTGAAAACAACCACAATGAATGACATTCATGAAGCTAATCAGTCAGTCAATCGCTGTTGATTAATGATAAAGACCAAGTGCAGTGTTTACAGTTAGGGCGTGGGTTATGCTAGTAAAGACGTAGTTTGTTCAACATGTTTCACCACATTTGAAAAGTGCTTGGACCTGTTCTAAGCAGTCACACTGGAATTGAAAAACCTCCCATGATGGGTTACCAGCTGGTCAAAAGCTGCCGAGGGGGCAACTGCCCTGTGCTCATGGAACCCCAGGAGCCACAAAAGCTCCAAGTTCAATGGGCGTCGAAAGGTTATATTTAATTTAAGGAAGTGCTAATTTGATTTATTGCACTGCAAAAGTATCAGTTGAGACAGACTGCGTTATAACCATCTATTGGCCTTGTGTAGTAGACATGGTAGAATGAGGTTGACATTTGGGGTTTTGAATTAAATCTCTCGACCAATGTCAGATGGGTTGCCATGAAAAAGCTTCAGATATTCATGTCCCAGGAATAAACATGAGTAACAACCTCAGCCTATTATATGGTGCCATTATGAGGTCACCAATTAAACATGTCCAATACTTTAGTTTTTGCAGTCTTTGGACTATTATTATTTTGTGTTTTGAATACCTACATTTTCATCAACCTCAGCTGGACTGTTAGCATATTAAAATACTAAAGTAATATAGTGAACATGGTAAGCATTAAAATTACTAAACATAAGAATGTTAACATTGTGGGCAAACAATGAAGAGACCATATAGTCTGCTTAGAGTACTGTTCTTACACTAATGGAAACTTGGAGGGTACATACACAACACACAAAGGGTCATTACAAGGTTTTTCCCTGGGACCTCCAAACAGGTTAATATGGCAGCCATGCAAATCCCCCATGTGGGTCTTGTTGATGACATCATCAAATATTTTGTAAATCTAATTGATAAATTACACTTCATAAACCCAGGCCCATTTTCTTAATTCAAATTATAAACATAAAACATGTACTATTAAGGAGCACATTGTCTGACTGAAATATAAGTACACACATGCAACCGCGATAAAATAAATAGCATTGCTCAGACTTGGTCTATTATGAGTGTCTGTATGTATGTGGGGGGGTCTGGTATGTAGAACAGAATTATTGCCAGGTAATGCCATCTGCCAAATATTTCCTTTTGATGATAAAGCTGCAAGAGTAACTCATCCCAAAGACAAATCAGTGGATGAATTGTTTATGAAATGTTTCTGATGGTATTACATTGATAAATTGCCTCTCAGCTTGGCAGCATTGTGGATTTAGAGGTGTACTGCTGCACGTCAGAAAAGGAGGCTATGTGCTTGTTTATGTAGAAGAGAGTTCTCTGTCTATTTCAAGTAAAAGGTGTCCCTCTATCTTTTTGTTTTCCTTACTGTCCCAATTACTGCTACAATATGTAACACACTGTAAAAGGCTCATTGCCACTCCAAGGCAAGAAACCTGCCTCCTAAATGTCAAATGCTTTTAAGAACAAATCAAAACAGCTTTGTGTTTTAGTCTGCATTTTGTAGGTCCTTCTGGGGATTTCATCAGCCCAAAGGTTGTGGAACTTTCTTAACACATGAAGGTCTTTGTAATACTTCAACTTATGCTATAAGACAACAATCAGACAAACTGATGAAGATTTCAAAAGGGAAATATAACATTTAGGTGATCCATGATCTGTTCATTCTGCTCTTTCCCTCACACTAGGGATGGAGTGTGGGTATGCCTAAAAAATCTGTCATGTAAGCGACTTGTTGTTTTCATTCTTCACTGCAGTTCCTCCAGTCATCCTGAGACTGGCTGAGCCCGAGCAGCGCCATGATACCTGCATTGAGTTCACGGTTCGTGGTTACCCCCATCCCAAGTTGCGCTGGTTCTACAAGCAAAAGGAGATTATCCAGAACGATTACATCCGAACTGACATGGACTTCTACCAGGACTATCTGGAGGGCTGTCTGACCTTCCAGAACCCAACACACATCAACAATGGCAACTACACTCTTGAGGCTAGTAACCCTTTGGGAACAGTCACCAAGACAGTGTATGGTCACTTCCTCATGGCCCCCGGCATGGATGAAAAGGGTGAGTGGATCATTTCTGCTTGGTATCTATTTCTCAATGTGCTGGTGCTTGATGAGTGATGCACTGTTGGCAGCCGGCAGCACTGATGTCCCCATAATCACAATTTAGAGTATGCTCATGGGTAAAATGTCATTTATGCGAGTGTTATTAACACATTTTACTGCCTGAACATCATCTTCATTTTTCTGGATTTAAATAAGAATAAAACACAGGAGAAAAGAAGAAATACTGCCAAGTAACTCCCTGATTCCCACAAGAGCTATCATGGCCCACTTTTTGGAAATGAGCATCACGATTGGAACAAGTCTTCAACTAGTTGAATTTCTCATTTAAAGTACCTGTTGTTTTAATTGCTTGTTCCATCTTAGGTGGAAGAACTATTGGGAGCTTTTAGTTTTATTAAAATCTCCCTTCCCAGGGTGCAGGTTGCACAGCTGATCCCTGCTGGTTGGATCGCAGCCAGGGTTCAGCCACAGTTCAGTCAGGTAGATTGTTGGCTAGCAGTTCATCCTAAGTGCATAGGGAGGGGGAATAAACACAAAAGACTGGCAAATGTCTCCTCATGGTCAATATTCCAAGGTTCCTATCTTGTTCATTGTTTATTGACATAGAGTAACTTATTCTGTTTTCTCTCTTGCAGACATAGTGGAACTAGGTGAGTGTTTCTATTTTCAAATTTAACCCTATTATTTATTTGGTTTGGGTTTTTACTACTTGTTTGTTTAGCCCCCCCCATGGAGAAATGTGTTCACTTTGTATTGCAGTTCATAAAAAGCTGTTAAGCATTGTTGTTCAGTTTTCTGGATTCTGATAGCATTATTGGTCTCCTGGAAGGCCATGCTAACCGTAGCGTTTATACTGAATGCTATGTTGCCTTGCTCAAGGGCAAATCAGGTTGCAGAGAGAGAGTGCAGGCAGCATTTCTCATTCACCTTCCCTGCATGGATCTCACTGACAGTCAAGAGATTTAAACCTCAGAGTAAAAAAAACTGCTCTCTTCAGGTTGTTTGAGGTCTCTAAAGCAGAGCAGCAGCCGCTCAGTGGCTAGTGTTTTCCAAATTCCCTAGATGCTTCTTAGCCTTTTTTTTTTTTGTTTTTTTTTTAGAAAAGGGGAGATTTGATGCTTCAGTGATTCCCTCCTCACCTCCCATGTTTCCATACACTCGCTCATTGGTGAACTGTACAACCACACCCGTTCTGCTGGTTAGTTAGCAGCTCTTCTTGAGCAGCTGATACCTCGCTGGTCCCCAAGCCCTGCTCCCCTTAGTTACTGATGCCAGAATTGTTGATAGTGGTGGCAGATTTAACATTCAAAGTGTTTGTGTCGGCTAACTGACTGCTGCTCAATTTGCTAGAGAAGAGGGATTGAGACGCCGTGCTATTGGCTGAAGAGCTGTGGACTGTGATTATTCTGAGAAGCATGCGAGGAGACAAATTACAATGTTATATATCTTGCTTTTCCCGTGATGGTCTGAAGTTGCTAAAAGCTTTTTTGAAATAATGTTGCTAAGAGGCTCTGAAAAATCTGGCGAGAAAGAAATGCTCATCAGTTCCAATGTAGCTGGTAGTATTGCTCTCACTACAGCCCTGTAACCACCGCTTCAACTTGATGAGAAAAACAAAGTCAGGCTGAATGATTATGACGTGCAACAAAGGAGTAAACCAGGCATGTAGCAGTCATGTGGTACAGTATGGGCCCAGGACACCCCAGGTTCTAGTCATTCTCTTTAATGGGAACTGAATCAGCAACTCAGCATGCATAGCAATTCCTCTCTAACCCCTAACTAAGCAGCCAAAGTGTAAACAAGCTAGTTTCCCAGCCTGCTGCTGATGTGTGAATGTTTGTGAAGCGGTTAGTGCAGTCATATTACTGTAACGATGATCTGGCCTGCTCTCAGAGTGCATTGTAAATCTCCTGTGAGTGATGTGTGGTTTGGCCTCAGGCTGTTGTGGCAGCCTCACTGTTGATGGCCTAAACTAAGTGGGCCAGTCTGATCTCTGACCTTCATCAGAGTCTTCTTCCATCTCCATATGAGAGCCGGCAGCATGGCTCGGGATGGAGACGGATGGATGCCAACTGTGTGGCGAGCTGCAACGACTTCATGTCGCCACACATGCACGCACACTCGCACAGCTTGTGGGAGTGAGGCAAGAGAGGGAGAGGTGTTTAGATGAGAGTGTGAAACATTAAAGCTGCGGTGTGTGAGGGAGTTCAGCCGTAGAAGGGAAAGTGACAGGCAGACTGATACTAATAATGCTGAGGAGAGTGGAGGTCAAAGGGAGGAGAGTAGAGAGGGATGAAGGCTGGGAAGGAGGGGCAGAGCGATGGTAGTTAGGGCACACACACTCACACTCAAACAGAGCAATGCACTTTAGTGTACTGTGTGTGTCTGAGCCAGTGGCAGCCAGTCTACCATGTGGCCATTAATTTGCCCACAATTACGATGTGATGTCCTGGCTGGAGGCCTCAGACTAGAGTTTTCCCTGACACCAGTTCATTTTGTTTCATGGCTCTGTATCCGTCCTCTTCATTAATAGAGGTGTGACATGTAGAATTTTATCATCAATAAATCATTTTAGGATCGTTTTGAGACATTTATGTTGTGCTAGATAAAAAGTCCATAATAATCTTACAGCATATTTTGCACCTCCCCTTGGCTCTGTACTCAGGCCTTTTGTAAATCTAGCCTATGATGAGAGACTTTGGCCAATCACAGGTTATTTCAGAGACAGAGAGCGTTCCTATTGGCTCATCAGTTCATGCATATGCCAGTGCGGGGGAGCAGAAAGAAGATATGTAACTCTACTTATAGTCTGGTGGGTTTTTTTTCCATTCTGCAATGCAGCTTTGAAATTGCTGCTGTAGACTGCAGGGCTGTGCTACCTGAGCTGAGTCCAGCAGGCTGCGGTGTCAAATGTGGGTCAGATTTTTTAAGACAAAGATGTCAAGTTTTTAGTTGGTGTGGAGCATCTATCAGCTGATTACATTTAATGTTAATTAACATTTCAATGAGCTTTTTTTCTGTTGTTTTGCAAATTCCAGGCTTTGTTAGGAACCTTGTGACAGGTGTCAGCCTCGTCTGTACAGTGTGAAAAGCCTTTTATCAGCCTGGACGTAAAAATGCATTGCTCATTAACATTTTCTCTTAAACCATTATGGCCCAGTAAAGTGACAATGTTCTTCCTGTTTATGTCCCTCCACTTCCTCGAAGTAGGACAGCTTCAACCCATGTGGAGAGATTTAACATTCTTCATTAGTCCAAAAAATATGAGGACCAAGCGCTCTTAATTGCAAGATAAAAAAAAAAGAGAGACACATGAATAAGGAAAACACAAAATAATATTTTCTACTGGCAATGAGAACTATCACAAAACATTTCTTAAACCACTTGGCTTTGTGGAGAAACTGAAAATATGCTCTGAATTATATACACCAGAGAGCACATCAGGTCGTCTTCTATCCTGTTAGGCTGTGCATTAACCCGTGTTAGGTGTTACTTACACTGCTTTAATGTGATAATAAGTGCATAAACAGGTTCAGTGGAATACACCAGAGTCTACTACTTCTAGTGCAGCCGCTGTGCATGAAAACACACTGCAATAAGAAACCATACAACAGTTTATAACTCAGTTTGTAAGTATTTACTGGTAATAAGTGAAGGTTGATTCTCAGCCACTGATGCTTGTTTTGTGTTTCTGTGTTGCAGTTCCTTCCACGCCGTCAGATGGTGATTCAGGCCCACCAGAAGAAGATACATTTGGGGTGAGTTTTCTCCTTAATGATGTTGATGAAACAGCAGCTAAAGATGTTGCCCCTGGACCTAACACAGAGCTGCTGTGTGTTTCAAATCCGCGTTGCTTTTCATTAGTCAAAGGAGCGTTGTAGGGGTTTGGGCTGTGAGTTGACACGCAGCGCTGAGGAACAAAGACAACATTTTTTCAGTGTAGTTTATTTGGACATTAATGATGTTTATGATGGTAACACCATACTTCTGTGTGTGTTTCTGAAACTAAATGTAATATGAAGGATTCTGTACAAATGTTTGAAACCAACACTGGTGTTATTCCACTGTAGTTCAGTATATGGAAAGAGATGCTGTCACTACAATTGGTAATGGACTTCTTTTAATGGCAGATATTATGACACGTCATAGCAGGAAAAGCATAGGCGTTATAAATATCAAACAATATTAAATCAAAAATAACAAACAAACTTTATTCTATTTATTTGTCACATATACACTACATATAATATAGTGAGATTTATTACTAAAATGTAACCCATCCTAAATATATAAGGAGCAGTAGACATACATGCAGTAGACATGCAGTAGACATATATATATATATATATATATATATATATATATATATATATAGTGGTACTTATATATTTTAACTTTAAAATGTGGCCGGAAGAGCCTGGAATTGAACTGCCAACCTTTTGTTTACCTCCGAGCCACAAGCCACCCCTAATGATGATGGGCAGTTACTACTGTGAGCTAGTTATCTGGACATGCAAACATTTGCAATTCACGTTAAAACTGAAAACACTCTGTACTCAAAAAATCGATAAGGCAACGTATCATGACCTAGTCCTTGCTGATGCAGGATTTGATGTGGATGCTAGCGTATCAATACAGCAGTAAATGCTGCAACTGCAAATTTGAAAAATAAATCATTTATGGTGCATTGCACAAAAAAGCCAATAGGTGGAAGCAATCGTCAATGGCCAATCCACATTACACAAACAGTGCCTGTCTCAATTCAAAACTACCTTTTTTTCCAGGTGAGCTGCTCACCTGCCCCATATAATTAACCCGATCTTCCACTAGTCACCTCTGTGCTGCGTTCCAGTTTTGTTCCGTCCTCCACTCCACGCCATACCACACCGGGAGCGTCTCAGAAGCAGAGCGTCTTGCTGCCCGGCTCACAGATGATATTATCTCAGTACAGAACAATCACGTGTTTATTACGTCAGAATCTACATTCAAGCACTCCTGCATTAAACTCCATACCTTCTCTTTTCTGGTGTTGTCCTTAATAAAAAGATTGGTGATGTCTATTATTGTTTCCACCTCCAAGATGAATGCCTTGTCATCTGTGGTGTTGTAGAGTAGACATATATGATATTGGGGGGGGTTTCTTTTGGTAATTTGACTGGATACTCTCGCTGCTTCACGTATCTTCGTCTTTGCGTATCTTCTGCTTCACGCTTGCTTCAGGGACCGTGGCGGAGCTGGTGGAATATCAAGCATTGACTTGAAAGGTTGTGATTGCTCGCGGGGGCCGCGCCGCATCCGGAACGCAACGCAGACGCTCCTGGGGGTCAATTGGGATAAGGCTTAGTCCTTACTGCAGTGGCCCAGGTTCAAGTCCGACCTGTGGCCCTTTGCTGCATCTTGTACCCCCTCTCTGTCCGGTCTTCAGCTATCCTATCAAATAAAAGCAAAAAAGCCCAAAACAATCTTAAAACAAACAAAAAAAATTAATTCAAGCATGTGAAGTATAAAAATGAAATCATTCATTAATACTCAACAAAATGTTTTATTTTACTTTTAAGATCTGAGTTTTAAATGTTTTAACATGTGCAATCACTGGGAAACAGAAGAGCAGCTGTAGTAGTAAATTCTCTGAGAGACATTATTCAGAACAACACATATCATATCTTGGCCTCTCTATCGCGATACGTATCATATTGTGACATTGTAGGCAATATAATTAAATATAATCAATGTAATAATACAAAATGAATTCCTTCCACTTTAGCGCTTGTGTTTTTGGTGTTCGAAGGTATTCCTCTCAGTACAGCGCCATGCACACCACTTTAAAACATGAAGAAATCCAAAGGTTGACAGGCGGGCTGTGCCACTAGACCTTTTTCATGGCAGACATGACAGGAAAAGCAAGGAAAACAAATTAATTAACTATAGCTCAGTTTTAATCTTAATTTGTTCATTCATTTCCTTTTTTGAGAGAAGAAACAACTGTTTATTGGATTTTTAAATGGTGCATTAAAGATAAGAACATTAAACCAAGTGATTATAACAAGCAAACTGTCCTATAAAGCCGCTGTTTCTGTTTCTTTATTATATTTACAGTATTTATTCTGTACTTATCCAAATTAGCCCGATTTCAGTTTTTTCAATTGAATTATTTGGTCAGAATAAAGTGGTTGTTATGATGATGACGATGATGATGATGATGATGATGAGCCAGGCAGTACCTACTGTACTGCATGTTCTTTCTCCAAACTGCACTGGGGGTAAATCTGGCTGTAAGTAGCTTTTTCCCAGACTTCTGTAATCTATGAGAACGCAGTATTCACAATCTAGTGGATTAAACTTTGATTTGTAGTATTTAAGGTGATCAGAAATGTGGAGAGGCTTATGATTTGATCACCGTCTGACACAGCATTTTGTTTCTCTCAGGTTTCCATTGCTGTGGGTTTGGCAGGCTTCGCTTGCGTCCTGCTCCTCGTCCTTTTTGTTCTCATCAACAAATACGGCCGGCGCTCCAAATTCGGTATGAAAGGTAAGACTACGCTAATATGCAGACAGGCAGATAGGCAGGCTGATCGTTAGCTTTGTTGTCTCCTTTCTGCCAGTTGCATCATCGTGCAGAATCCATTCCCCCAGTTAATCTCTTCAAAACCTTTGTTCATCAGAATATGTATACACATGCAGCTACTGTGAAAGTCCTACTTTTTACTGCACTACACTTTAGTCACATCCCACGAGGACTCATTTGGAAAAAAAGAAAGGGTTTTCCCATTTGGAGACAGTATTATCGGTCTTGGTGCTTGTTACAGGATACTGGAATAATGCGTTTCCTGCTAAAGGCCATACATTTGCAACCACCCATATATGCACACGTATGGACTAGCTAGATCAATACTAAAGGGCAGTGTGCATGCTAACAAGATCTATGCACTGTACATACACCTCACACATTAACCATGTCTGCTAGAGCAATTGCCAAAAGGATCCTGAATTAATTAGTGGACTCGGCGCTGTCGATCATGCTGAGAAATTCAATAGGATTAAACATGGCTTTTGTACATGCTGAGCTTTTATTTTGGGTCAGCTCCAGGTTCTGCTTGTCTCTGTGGCGTTGGCGTTGTGTAAGAGGCGAAAGCTGTCATAGGGCTGATCTAGGAACAGAGAGCAGAGATGAGAGGACTGGTAGCGGCTCAGGTCCTATGATTCAGGTTTCAAGTGTTTGCCCACCCAATTGCAGCTCTTATCAGTTGGCAGGCTGAGTAGTGGCTTTTGCATGTGTTTAGTGGACTGTGGGGGGTGAGTTGTGTATTGCTCAGAAAAACACACTCTCCTGCATCACTTTGTGACAAGCTCCTGATCACACCTCATGTACATCTCTTCTTCTCCCTGGGTTTTGTTTGGATTCACTCGTCAATTTCTAGCATTTGTTACTTTTTTCTTATAAATCACACTATGTTCCAATAACACACCACCATGACTCAACACCTCTAACCATTCATACCGTCAGCATGGTATAAAGTAGCCACCTTTTACTTAGCTACGTTACAGGATTAGCGTTTGTTACTCACCTTGGTAAAGAACTCTCTGCTGTAATTATTTAGGGGGTGGCAATTATTGCATTGGCCTAAAGCTGGCTCCTATCAAGGATGAGTCTTAAACAGTAGTTAATGAGGCTTTACAGACATCTTTGTAATGTCACGGCAAGTAATCTGAATGTATGCTATGCTAACTGGTTTTACCCACTAAACAAAAGTTGTCAATTCAAAATAAGAAATAAAAGATAAATAATGCAAAATGTTTGCATGCAAGAGACCACATCCACTGGCAGTGTTGAGCGCTCAATGTTCAGAGCACCCAGTGTCAAAGCCAGAGTAGTCTGGCATTGCTGTGGAGTTAAGTCTGACCACAGATACATACTAGGATAGGAGAAAAAAACGCTCTGGGTTGTTTGTATTTCTTTAAACCAATCACCATCGTCTTGAGCGGTGCTAATTTCCAGACATGACGGTAGTTCTGTTAAATAGCCTAAATATGGACCTTGTTCTGGTGGATCATTTGCACCACACAAAATAAAACTCCTTGTACAATTTTAAATGAAGAAAGTAAAGTGAACTATTTAAATCAGCTGATACATGGATACACCTCATTATCTCTTACCAGTGTATCTCCATGTGGACTTCGTTCACAGCAATCCCACCAATCGGTCCCAAAACGTCCCAGTTAGAGAGGACATGACCTAAACATATTCTCTGTAAAACTTCACAATCATTCACCTAAAGAAACAACATTTTCTCCACAACCTTCCTTTTGTATTGTGTAACGGGCACTTCATCAGGCTTAGCCTGACAACGTACTCCCATGGATCCAGACTTCTGTAAGAGTTATTTCAACTTTTTAAATGCAGTTGCATTACTCCCTAAGCAGTAATCTATCTCATCCAAAGTTCTCTTGGACCCTGCGGGGCTTCTTTTACAAAAATTGTATTGCGTGGCTATCTCACTGAGTGCCACATGGTTCTCCAGCAACACTCGCTGCTTCCTACAATATGTTAAAATTGTCTGCATTGCTCAAGGGCACCAGGAATGAAAAGCATATTTTCATAAACTTTTCTCTGCTCATATTTTTCCCAAGAGTCATTGAGCTCAGCTGCCTTGTTCAAGGTAACAACTAGTTTTATGAACTAATGTGATGCGCAGGAAATAGAAGCATATTGAAGGTCGAGCCATAATGATTTCCAGTTCTTCCATTAAGGTGAAGTTGTGTGGAGCAGGTAGAGCAGCATGGTGTGTTTCAGCCCTGTTCTACCTTATTGATGCCTAAATGTCTTCATGTAATGATTAACAAATAAGCATGTAGGCTTCTCCTTTTCTATCAAGTAGTAGTTTGTATCGCCAGACTGCAGGTGTACATAAGCCACTTCAGTTTAAATAGAGATGCTGCCCCCTCCACTGTCACTGTGAGAGATTGAAGGTATAAAAGACTTAAAGAGAGGTGATGTCGGTGTGGACTCTTTAGGACCTCACGCTGTTTGGTACAAAAGCCTGATTTGTCGTGTGTGTGTGTGTGTGTATATGTGTGTTATCCCCTCCCACTCTTGTTCTGGAGAATCAGCTGGAAGGCTTGAAGAAGTCATTACCTTTGGATGGAGCCATAATGGATTTTCGCTCCACTAAATCACTGTGGCTCTTTTGGCTGTTTGAGTTTGATCACCGACCGTTTTTCTGGGCATCCAATAAAAACTGTTTTTCTTTTTGTGTGTGTGTGTGTGTGTGTGAATGTTTGTGTGTGTGTGTGTGTGTGTGTGTGCGTGCGTGCGTGTGCGTGAGGTACATTCAATTGATTTGCTAGCATTTCAAGGCCCACCACCAGGTCTGTCCACTGGCCGCCCTGCGTTTACAGCTCTGACTGATATACTCAGTTTATGTGGTTGTAATTGTAGTTTAATGTAAGATACTGTGCCTGCCTGCGTGGGTGTGTGTGTGTGTGTGTGTGTGTGTGCGTGCGTGCGCGTGCGCGCGTGCGTGCGTCCTTGCGTGCGTGCGCACATGTGTGCGCTGTACATAACCTGTTGCTCTGATCAATACGTTGTCAACTTACCTTCCCAGCTAAAGCATCTTACTGTCTAAGCAGAAATCACACAGCACGTTAGTAATAAGTATTATACTCCCCTGTTATCTTTTCTCATATTCTGGTAGAAAATTACCCCACCCCTGCTGCTCTAAGTGCAGCCCATAGACATCTAAATGTATATAATTTTGTCATTTTTCCTGTCTTCTACATAAAATCATCTGAAAGGCAGAGATCCCAGCCAGACGTGTCCATATATTTAGTCTTTAGACTTATTGGGTGCACCCTTTTTTTCTTAAAGTGGGTGCAGTAAACCTGTCTTTTAAAACTGTAACTGACTATTAAAACAGAACATTGTACAGACTTTCCCCGGACTAAAGTGATTTTTAGCTTTAATTATTATTATTTTTTTAATCTAGAACCTAGAACTTATAGAATAAAATTACTATTTTACAATAGCAAAAAGAGTGAAAGTGAAACTTGACACATTTCTGGTTGTATTCTGTCATCATCTCTCATTGTAACAACCTAGTAACTTATCCTGATCTGAATTTTGAAACATAACCATTTTGGACTAATTCTGAGGGTCCCAATAGGGCTTTGAAATGAATGCCACATTTTGTTGCATTCTGGGTATTTCTGTGGCTCATCAACAATACTTGTTGGCAGCTGCTGTGTGTTTATATAAGGAGCATATGATACAGGCTCTATTTTTGGCTACATGTCACTGCAGAGTTTAGACTGCAATACAGTGAACAATCGGAGGCTGAGGTGACATGTCAGGAGGAAGAGACAGATGACGGAGGAAACGGTTTGGAGTGACGTTCATTTTAGAAAGGCAGGACCATGGAAGCTAGAATCAGTCCATCAAAGGTGGATGTTTTTCTGAACCAAGAAACTTGTATTTGTGTATCATTCTTTTCTTTGCACAATTTTTTTTTCTATTTTGTCTTTGACTAATTCAATAAAGGTTTTCCTCTCTAAAACGTTCTTTTATTGTACCGTACGGAGGCAACAGGAGGATGAATTTACTGCCACTAGCCAAAAATAGTCTGGCACATAACCATCCGTTAAATCCAGCCGGTCCTCACCTAGAACAGGACCATATGAGCTAAACTTGACATCTTTATTAATCTTGTGGCTGTAGAAATTGTTGATGTTGGGTGGATGGGTCACATGAACACAGGACCTATAGTCAGGAGCCCTGGGTTCATGTCCAGTGTGCCAAAAGTCAACTGTCACTTTGAAATAAACTTTATGTGGTGAAACATTGGTGTCTGTGACGTCACGTTAGGTTATCATTTTAGTAAATTATATACAGTATATCAAATAATATATATAATACACTGTATATATATATATATATATATATATATATATATATATATATATATATATATATATATATATATGTGTGTGTGTGTTTGTATATAAATGTGTATATAGTGTGTATGTATATTTCGTAAAGAGAGTTTTAGAGGAAGGCAGACTTTGTTGCCTTTAGACAGAGCCAGGTTGGTGTTTCCAGTCTTTATGCTAAGCTAACTAGGCTGCTGGCTATAGATTCATATTTGCCATATAGACATAGACAGTGGTATCAATCTTCTCTTCTAACTCTTGGCAGGGAAGCAACAAAGCATATTTCCCAAAAGGACAAACTGCACTTTCAGACCACTGTGCCTGTTGGATAAATCACACACGAGTCTGTAAGTGCAGAATGCATGTGAAACCAATTTGGCCCTCAGTCTTTAACCCTATTAAATATTATGAGGCTGAAAATGCTGAACGAAGCATATGACTGACTCATAATTGCTGAGACTCCAAGAAGTCAGGGTCAGATGAAGCCGAGTTAGATGGGCCGGGCAGGAGGCTACCTGTGTCGAGGTGAGCAGACACTGTTCTCGTTTTAATGACATTTAGCCATCCAGTCAACACTGTTACTCAGAGTGCACAGGTGGGGGGCTTTCTCAGTGAGCAGTAGAGCATGTTGTGTGACATTTTAAGACACAGGCCAGTCCGCTCATTAGGGTTCTGATCTAATCAACATTGGCAGGTTTCAGGTTTTTGGACATGCAGACATGTAATTAAATCACAGAGATGACCAGAACACACTGTGACACACACACACACACACACACACACACACACACACACACACACATATATATATAAACTGTACCCCACGGCAGCTTGCTAGTCTCTGTGATCCAGGCGTGTGTGTCAGGGCGGCTTACCCTCCTCTCCGCTACATTACCTGAACCAGGCCTGGGGATGATCAGCCCACACACACACACACACACACACACACACACACACACACACACACTGCAGCATTTACCGCATCACTGCCTAGCTTGGCCTCCAGTGGCCAGAGTGAGCTCTGCCCCCGAGCAGCGAGACACGTCTGTCTACAGCTAGATGGGCAGGCAGACACTCATGCTATGTGTCTGTACAAATGTCAAGCACATTTTCAGCCAAAAATCTATTAATTAAATGTGATTTGCATAGCCTATTCAAGTATTTCCATGTCATACCACTTTTCTTCCACTACATTTCAGGTAGACATTTACAGAATCTGATACCAAGGTTACTTTACACAGCAAACCTATAGTGACTTACAACATGAACTTATATAAAGTACTGTAGTTAATATCAGTTCCACCATCACTGTAGGCATACTAATCCACAGCAACAAGTGGCGTCCTTGGTGTGATGAGGTCGATCCAACCTTGCAAAGTGATCTTGTTCCTTGAAAAAACACAATTTTTTTTTATACAAATGTATGATTTTGTAAGCTTAGAGAATATGATTATTTTCCTAAAATGTATAAATGTTTTCTTGTAAATCTACCAATTTTTTTCTTGTAAATCTACATATTTTGTGTCTGAATATTACCCCATTGTCCAAGCTATGCATTTAAAAAAAAATGTATATGAATATGTCATAGTGGGTCTTAAAAACAGGCTTGTTATCCCCAGTAAGTGACAGCGGGCAGACAGGCTAATTCTGGACAGGTGTTTAACCCCCAGTTAAACCACAGTGTATGAGACTCATTCACATAATTAATGACGATGACTTTAAAACAATATTTTTCTTTGATTTTTAATAACATTAGATTTAAACATATTCTACACGGTCAACAGATCACACGGCTCGTGTCTTTCCTGCACACATGGCGTTTACCCTTTGCTCAGCTGCTACAGCGCCAGCCATCTTAATTGACTGTAATTCATTCTTGTGAACGCATGCGACAGATGGGGCCTGCCAAGAAAACAGCAACAGGCACATCGGGGAAATGTTTTTTGTTATATCTCTTCCCAGAAAAGAAGGCTGTTATCAGGAGTTAAAGTCCATCTTCCATCATGTCTGTCGTCATCTTGTTGTTTTTAGACTATCTCTGCCGCTGATGCCACCGATCGCCGGCATTTTAAGTGAACCCTAAAAGGATTTGGAAGCTGCTGACTGCACTCTCTCAGCCGCAGCATCTCACATGTCTTTGCCTAGCTCTTTTCGCACAGTGTATGAAAAATGAAAATACAAAAAAAGCCTTTTTATTTATTTATGTCACCTACAAGTTGCATGAGAGCCTTCCCTGGGAGTTTGGCTGTGGTGCTTGTGTGTCCCTGGATGGATATAGAGTGCAGGGTGGCCTAGGGTTGTTGATGTGGACAGGGTGTTCCTGGTACAAATAGGATTGCTATTTTTTTGTTGTCTTTTATATTGGACTCCAGACAGTCAGCCTAAGACTGCCAACAGCTAAGTGCCCTCTGTTCTCGTGCTATCTTTCAGCAGAGCTGTGCACTGCTCTGCTGTGCCACGCACTGTAAAGTAACTCCCAGTAAAAGGCCAGGCTTAGCAGAGTGGTCTTGCTGAATGCACTTTGACTGGGTGTTTGGAAGCGTCTTTCCTTTTAAGTCATTGCTATCAATAGTACAGAAGGTTTAACAATAGCTTGATATAACATCTTTAAAGTTTTAGCGTATGGCAGAATACAGATGTAGGAGTAGAGGAAGAAGCCACCCTCTTCTACTGCAGGCTTTCTGAACTGCTCCAGCAATTTGACTCCGTCCCCCAGGGGGACTCATTTTGAAAATATCATGTTTGTTCCTTTTTTCATGGAAAGCTACAAGATCCAGCTGTGTATGAGTCATAAGTTTTTTGTCTTATAATGAATACAAATGCAGTTACATGGTAAGACAGACTCAAAACACTTTGTCAGAGTTTAAAAGATCAACCTCTCTCCCCTTGTCTTGTCTTTACATGCTTTCACATATAGAATAAGCAAACAAAATATCTTCATAACCAATACAGTTCATTCTTGATTTTTGTTTTCCATGCAGTTGATCACATCATGTTCTAATGGCCTGAGAGCCAGGACATATGGAATGGTCTTTTACACAGGCCTTGGCTGAATAAAGGCCTTGGATGAAACACGAGGAAATCAAGGATGACTACAACAGGCTTTTCAGTACATAATGCATAGGTCATCCAATTTAATTCAATTCAATTGTATTTATGTAGCACCAAATCACAACAACAGTTATCACAGCGCTTTTCATAAAAGAGCAGGTCTAGACCGTATGTTATATACAGAAACCTAACAATGTGTGAAATCCAACACTTTAAAAATAGTCATACAGTGAAGTAAGACTTTATTTTATAAATGATATAAGTGATTTAACCTTTTGTACACTCTAAGAGTGTATTATTCTGAAGAAATTGGTTACGTATTTAACCTCTTAAGAAATCACTTCAAAATATATGTTTTTCTCGCCTAAATTTTTTCCCCAATCATTGGGAAGCTAACACTCTCAATTTTTTGTTTCTTGTGTCAGTGTGACACGAGGTCTTACTGACACAGAGCTGAAGAGGTTAGAATAGAGAATTTCTATTTCCGTCCAAGTAAATCATATGTAAAATCATTAAAAAACACTACTGTAAGCATATTACATGATCTACATACAAAAATAGATACATACTGAGTTATCCCTTCCATAAGGGATAACTCAGGTTATAGTAGACGGATTGGCTGAAACGACCTGTCAATCAAAAGCTGTTGAGTCAACCAAACTTGCTGAATAGAAGGATACACTGTAGCGTTATTAGCGCCGGTGTGATACCCCTACTGGTTTCCACAATAACTGGTTACCGTCATAGACAGTTAAAGAAATAAAAAGGTGTCCGTATGTTGTGTTTACCTAACAGCTGCCGCTGGGCTGCCTGTGGCACCAGATTCGTCACACAATCACAAACATATCCCTGGCGATTTTCAAATCCTTTCCCAAATCTACTGGCGCGAAAATGTTTGTGGAAGTAAGCACCACATCACAGCCACCTACAAAAAATAAGCTCTAAAAACAATATAACTTCGGCTCGAGGTGTTTGCGATCTTGTGGCAAAAAAAAAAGAGTTCCCACCCCAGCCCGCAGCTTTACGCAGGGAGCTATCAGAGCGCCGTAGGAAGTGGTAGCCTAATACATGATGTAATTTGAATGCATGGTGTAATGATTTACAGGCATCGTCTCTCCTTTTGTGTAGTCTATATTCTGTGACTCGTTGGCAATTGTGTATTTCGACAATATTTGACTATTCGATCTGTTAAAATGTGTGTCAGTCACAATGTGTAGCTGAGTAGGTGGCTGTGATGAAGTAATAGTAGTCAATTTGTCCGTAGATGCGACCAAAGAAACGTGATAACTAACATTGGGTTTTTCATAAACTAAGGCAAGGTAACCAGTTGTTGTAGATGAGCTCACAACAAAGTGTTACCTGGTTGCTGACGTAGTTGACAGATAGGTAACTGGAAGCGACTTCCTACGGCGCTCTGATAGCTCCCTGCGTAAAGCTGCGGGCTGGGGTGGGAACTCTTTTTTTTTTGCCACAAGATCGCAACCACCTCGAGCCGAAGTTATATTGTTTTTAGAGCTTATTTTTTGTAGGTGGTTGTGATGTGGTGCTTACTTCCACAAACATTTTCGCACCAGTAGATTTGGGAAAGGATTTGAAAATCGGCAGGGATATGTTTGTGATTGTGTGACGAATCTGGTGCCACAGGCAGCCCAGCGGCAGCTGTTAGGTAAACACAACATACGGACATCATTTTCTTTCTTTAACTGTCTATGACGGTAACCAGTTATTGTGGAAACCAGTAGGGGTATCACACCGGCAGCAGGAGCGATTAAAGTCCATAAATGATGGACTTTTCAGCTTTGTTTGCGAGGAAACACGGCCAGAATCTACCAGATTGTGAGGGGACCAGCTCGTTTTGGATTAAAAGGATTGGATGTACTTATTCTTTGAACTGTTGGCAAAGCAGGAAAAAAAAAGTTTCTGGAGATCTTTCACCGCTGTGAAGAGAGAGACACGAGGAGAAAGGTAAAGACGCATGTTGACTTTAGACACTATCGGTGCAGAATCCTTCTGTGTTTCTTTACTTTAAAACATGATTATAACCGCTATAAGTCACCTTATGCTTATATGTGTGTGGGCTCAATGGAATCATGAGACTTTAAGCTTTCTAATGATGCGCTGCATGACCGTGTTCATGAAGATATAATGCTTGCAATTTGAGTTAAGAAAACGTTTTCTCCTAAAATGGAGAAAACGGTCCCGCTGACGGGACAGTGTTATCCAAGTTAAGGCAAAGTAATTTTTAAACGTTAAATGTAATTACACAGCTCAAATGTAATTATAATCATTGAAGCAAATGTCGTAAAATAATATGAAAGAAGGGGTGATTACTTAAGGTTTCAGATGATGTTGTGTGTAATATGGCTGTGTATACTATTCAGTCAGTTACCCACACTGCACCGTCGGCTCGCCTATGTTTTCATTTTATTTTTTTATTTTGTGTTCAGTAAGCTCTATTTTTCAATAGGCTTGGTTGGGGACATTGTCTCTAGAGCTTCTTTCTTGTGAAGGCTCATTCCCACTGTTTATTATAACTCTGAATTTTGACAATTTTTCATTGCCTTCAGCACACTGTAAACCATTTAGGAGACGGACACTGTCTGATCGACGGGTCCAGGACAATGCATCAGGGACAACTTCTACATCTCCATCTTTCAATTAGTATTGATCAGAAAAACTCCTCAACTGCTGCTCCATTCTGGGTTTTATTTTTCATTGTGTGCTTTATCTGAAATAGAGAAAAATGCTCTGTGTATCTAACCATTATATCGATGCTTTTGTTCCGATGCCAGTCAAATTATATGCTTAATCGTTTTTTAATTTTCACACTTCTTAAAACCTTTTATTTAGCTCATTGTAGCAGTACATTTCTTAATATTGATCGTGCACTGCACACCCACAGTCTTTTGGCAGCCATTTACTGCTGCCCATATTTCTTTTGAGGACCTTGGTTTTGCTTGATTTCACATTGACAGCTGGCTAACAAGGGGGACATTTGTATAATTAACTTCCTGCCTTCACCTCTCTCTGTGACCGGAATTGAAAGACATGTGTGACCATTGAGATACTGCTTCACCATGTTGACCACATGGTGGGCCCATTCTGGATAGAGATGCATTCACGCAGTATTACATTTTTTCTTTATTTTTTTTTTGCGAGACGCAAGATAATCTCTATTAGCTCCATAAGTAATCATAAAAACATTTATTTCCATCTTGAACTTTCATTCAACCTCCCAAACATACAGTATATTCCCCATCCTGGAGGACTCTGCTAATGATTATTACACTCATATTTTCTGCAATTCACATGAGGCCTTGGAATAGACTTATGCGGTAGTGCTGATGAGTGTCTTCCAGGTTAATGAACATTAAGGGACTCAGTCTCACCAGACTAGTACAGCTTGGACAGCACTCCTTAAATCCTGCGATACAGCACAGACGGTTCCCTGCTGGCTGCACACTGTGTCAGTTCTTGGTACCGCTACTTTTCTCTTTGTGTTTTCCACTGTGGATATAACCACCTCGGTGTTGCCGGGATTCTCAGCTGATCGTCATAGCGACGCTGTGTCAATCTGTCGGGGCATCATCTTCAACTCTCACACTCACTGCATACACGCCAATTGTATGCTGTAGTTTACTGTACAGTGTGGTGGAATATGACTAAGTACAATTACTCCAGTACTGTACTTCAGTCCAAATGTTGAGGTACTTGTACTTTACTTGAGTCTTTTCTTTTCATGCCACTTTCTACTTCTACTGCATTACATTTCAGAGTGAAATATTCTACTTTTTACTATCTGACTGCTTTAGTTACTACTTACTTTAGTTGCTAGTTACTTTAGTTACTCCACTACATTCATCTGACAGCTTTAGTTACTAGTTACTTTAGTTACTAGTTACTTTAGTTACTAGTCCTCTGACAGCTTTAGTTACTAGTTACTTTAGTTACTAGTCATCTGACAGCTTTAGTTACTAGCTACTTTAGTTACTAGTCATCTGACAGTTTTAGTTACTAGTTTAGTTACTTGTCATCTGACAGCTTTAGTTACTAGTTACTTTAGTTACTAGTCATCTGACAGCTTTAGTTACTAGCTACTTTAGTTACTAGTCATCTGACAGTTTTAGTTACTAGTTTAGTTACTTGTCATCTGACAGCTTTAGTTACTAGTTACTTTAGTTACTAGTCATCTGACAGCTTTAGTTACTAGCTACTTTACACATTAAGATTTCTGCATTTCTCACAAAACACATGTTGTTTATAAAATGGGATATTTCTTTATAAATGAAACTAACTAACCCACCAATATAATGGCCAACAAATCCAGCTGAGATGATTAAATACTTAATTTATTCACACAAATGTTTTGATTGTTTACAGTTTTGAGTACTTTTAATATACGGTAAGTACATTTTAAGATTTTCAATGCAGGACTTTAACTTGTAACAGAGTAGTTTTACAGTGTTGTATTAGTAGTTTTACTTAAGTAAAGGATCTAAATATTTAAAATTGAAAAAATCTAGGTCAAGTGAATCCAAATGTTGCGGTTGCTAACTGAGCGGAGAGACCATAGAACTGACCCAACACCCAGCCAAATGAAGTCATAACCCTTCCACATTCTGCCCCTTGTTCTCGTTCACACACCATTGCCATGAATCCCGTTTGGATGTTCAACTTATCATACCACACGGGGGAGCATCCACTCAGCGGTGGGAAGATCTTTTTCAAGGTTTGAAATGAGATTTCGGAGAGAAAGAGAAGCATGCTGTGAGGGTTTTAGCCCCCACTGTAACCACTAGTTAAGTCAGTGGGATTTTTAGCCACCGGCCTGGCAACCAGCTCATTTTATGTAACTGCCAAATGGAGGGTGCCGCATGCCCACTCCTACGCTGGATAGGATTGTAAATCTTTTATACTGACATTGAAATTTATTTCTTTTATGAATCAAATATGATGTTAGAGTATGTTTAATAATGACATTTCATATATATATATATATATATATATATATATATATATATATATATATATGAGTGAGTGCTTTATTACATAAAGTATATCCAACTAATATCACGACAATACTGCAAACATTGCATGATAGGTTTAATAGTGACAGGAGGTCAGCACCTTCTACGATGGTCAATGCTGACATATTCTACTTTGTATTGTATAAAAGTAAAGGTATTCCAGTATAGAGTAGCTAAATACAAAGATACTGATTGTAGTTCTCCAGCAGCGAACTGCCCTGAGTCACTGAGCAAGGCAACTGTGGTTAGTTCACGTTTGTGACAACAGGACAAAGCTGCTGAAGGCAGTTGAACCGGTTAAGTGAGGATAACGTCGTCTGTAGCCTAACAATTCCTAACAGGCTTGGTAATGAACTGCAGGCTGACGTGCTGGCAGACTCTGTGTTTTTAGCTTTAGCTGCACCAGAGAATATTTGGTTCAGACAGTTGGATGATGCTGCCCTCATTGTTCTCTGTGAAGTTAGCTGGAAGTGATGTAATGTAGCGTTTCATGTGGAGTGAGCCTTGGAGTCCGTGCAAATAGCCTTATGAATGCTATATTGCTTGTAAGGAAATAACGGCAGTAACAAGCAAACCATCTTCATTGACTAAAGTTATTGCTGTATCATTTATATGTTTAATGTAATAACTGTAAAATCATACTTTCACCTATTTAGACATGCAAATAGACTTTAAATGAACCAATCTGAGAAAAAAATCACTGTTATTCTCAAAATTTCTGGAGCATAAAGTGCAGTAATAGATGAACCGCATACAGCACGTGTAGCAGTCCAGTGCCATCCAACTCTCTGTGATCAGGCCGCCTTGCTTCTACTAAATATGGAGCTGTCCTTCCTCTCTGCGTATTCCCATTGGCTCATGTTCCCATCAGCCTCTCCCCAGTTTGCATTAACACACCTCTGGGACCGGCAGACTGCAGCCTCCGTGTCATAGATAGAGAACAAGACTCCATCTTACATAAGGATGGTTAAAGTTTTAGCTCTGGAGAGTAATTGTTGTGTAATCACAACTGGGGGATTAATTATTCATAGACACACACACACACACACAGAGCACATAAACACAAAGTGAATCTCCTCGATTCTCTTTCTACATCTCTCTGTCTCTCTGCTGTCTCCCTCTAATTGTCTCACTTTCCCTCTACCTTTCTTTCCATATGTCTCTCTATCATCTGATGTCCTCTCTCTTTCTCCATCTCTCTTAACACACTAATGGAGTTAGTGAGCACCAAGGATAAAACAATTAAAACAAAATTCATTTGAATGAATTAAGGAGCAGGGAGCTGCAGTAGCAGACACTTCTGAGGCAAGACAAATTATCCTGCATGGCTGCTTTAGTTGCATTTTACATTGGCTTTGTCCCACCTCATTAACCTGTGTATTAACCCGTAGAGAAGCGTTGTTAGTACACAGTAATGCAAAATAGATAGGGTGTGAATATGTGAGGAAGGAAATTGTTACAGCTCTGTGTTAACGTTGCTCTGGTCCTTCTGATGGACTCTGCTTACCTGTGAGTCTTAGAAGACTGTGCTGTGAATAACAAGTCATCTCCATGCATTTTCCAATATTTTCCAGTGAGTAGCAACATGAGATGCAAAAGATCTGCAGCCCTGAAGACTTCAGAGGCTGTTGCGAAGATGCCAAGGCCATCTGTGCTGCTCCAAGAGGGTGTGAAATGAAGATGGAGAATGTGTCAGACTGCAATGAGAGGTCATTACTGGCTCCTCAAATGCAGCCGATTATGTCAATTCTACAGGTCACAGTCTTGTGGGTCACCACATTTTTTTATCCTCTTCGTCACTGTGACACCTTAACACTTGGTAATGAGTCCAGAAGTGTCTCGAGTTCAAATGTGCACATAGAGCTGTGGTGCTCAGCAACAGCAGCTAAACGGGTGTCGCTGGCGATGATGAGATGCAGCCAGATGGCACCAGGATGTTGCTCCGTGTGCTCGGAGTCGCTGCAACAATTGCTCTCTCTCTCCTGGCAGATTGTCATTTTATGTGTCTATGTGTGTCGTAATGGCTGACTACACTCGGCAGGTTTTGCATCTCACTAGCTCAAAAGCACCATTTTCATGTAACTGGACTGGACTGCCTGTGATTACGGAGGTCTACAGTACCTTGTGTTGCCCTGGTGACGTGTTCTTAAGCAAGACACTGAAACCACTCTCAGTCTTTATTGTATTTGCATAGGAATGCAACAAAAGTAGTTGTGGCACTCAGGTGCGTCTGTCCATGGCCAGGAGCATGAGAAAACAGGTTTCCCCTGCAGGGGCCATGTCTAGTTTTAGAGATGTAGAGAAGGATTCATAGTGAAAACAGCCCTGTAGGAAATGGTGCAGGTGGCAGGTGGTGTGATGTTTAAGGTACCGGTGAGAAAATGAAACATGATCAGTTAAGTAACATATTTAAAAGCTATATTTAAAGGCTAATCAGCCAATACACTGTACTTGTTAGAATAACTAGGAAGGGTTAGTGTTTTGTCATGCAGGGCTACTGATGGTCTGAATACAGCTGTAACAAGCAAGCACTTGGGTCTTTGACAGGACTTTTAAGTTGCTTTCAGCAGTTTGGTCTGTTTTAACCGGACCTTGGAGACTGACTGAAGAGACTGGTTCATTTCACAACGAAACTCGTGTCCCCTTGTAAACGGGGGTCTCAGTTCCCTTCCAAGTGCACTAAAGTTCGGTTCTCTTTAGGTGAGAAGGTAAGAATGCAATTTGACCCAAATATAGGAATTGGAAAAAACAAAAAAACAGCATATTAACTAGCCTGTAATTTAAACCTGGCTCACAATTTACGTATGTACTATATACTGTATGTTTTTAGGGATGATTACTTTCAAATCTATAAACTATTATGGCCATACATCGCTCGTCGTCTGTGTGACAACACGTCATCATCTCTCGGGCATCAGGGCCCGCCCTCTTCTTCACTCCCTGTCTGTCAGCTGCTCACATTGTTCGGCCTTCTTCTAAAATATTAGAAACACTCAAGCAAAACCAGGAAGCCCAAGCCATTTTGCATTGCTCCAATATTTCTGAGACCAGAGTCAACGAGTTTCACTTAGATATCCTGTCCAATAGACCAGCCAACATTTTAACCACATATTTGTTCACAATGTGTGCTTGACAAAGTGCAGTATGAACACAAACTGGACCTTATGAAAAAATGCAAGAATGCAACAACTTCACCCCCAAATCACATCAAGTAACCCTAACCCGCTGCACTCTGATTCCATGCAAGCGCAAAGCCAGTGGACACATAAATCCATATGAAATGTTATTTTCATCAAGTCAGGTGTATTCTTCTTATTTCCTATCTAGTTTAAAAATACCACTACACAACTTCTGTACTTCATTCATTCATGGTTTTTCAGTGCTTTTACCTCTGATCACCAAAATCTGTCAACAGAAACATGTGCTTGTGCCACTTGATTGGACAGCACTTGTGTCCATTTTCCTGAAAATGGTGCCCACTGTGTTTTGTAAAACTGAAACCTAGAGGTCGAGGAACATTTTTCTGTCTTTTTATTTCCTTTTTACTGTGCTTCTGAGAACCTTCTTGAAATTGAATAGGTGCTGTTATATTGTATTGTAGCTATAATATTGTGTTTCAGCTGCCTGGCAAAGTGGCTTCATTTCAGTGTTTGGGCTTCACGGCAGCTAACTGGCAGGGAGATAAACTCCATGTGGCCCATGGGAGCATGGTGATGATGAGCTGAACAAACAGGCTAACAGCGCTACAGCACAACCAAGTCTGCTGAACACAGCATGTTCTGTATGCATGGGGAGAAAAGAAAGGACAAGGAGGAGG
The DNA here is from genome assembly GCA_013375575.1 of Percina caprodes. Lineage (NCBI taxonomy): Eukaryota > Metazoa > Chordata > Actinopteri > Perciformes > Percidae > Percina > Percina caprodes. The sequence goes on along the minus strand of JABXJD010000033.1, from coordinate 711,854 downwards.
TGTAAGGTAGGAAAGGAGAGGAGGAACAAGGAGGGAATGGGGGGGGTGAATGAAGAGAGCAGCAGGCGGTGTTAAGGGAGCTCTAACAGGCTGGCTCAGCTGTGTTTTAGCTAATGGGTTAACTGGCTACTCTGCTGACTCTCCTCTGTGACTGTTGGGATGAACATTTCACTGTAGTAGGTTCAATTCCTTTTTCCACAGAGGCAGCTGAGGGCTTCTAAAACAAATCCCTCCCGTCCTGAGAGGTGGAAGGGTGGACATAGCTTTAAACACCTGAGAACCTTGTAATTATTACTACAGCAGAGAAATATAGCATACACAAGTGAATAAAACAGACATCCAAATAAACACACGTGTAGACAATTTTATTAGACACCACAATGTGGATTACACATGAGAGAATACACTGTGAAAATGACATCATATCATATGCATGATGTGCAAAACTGCCCTTTGATTCTCATCACGTCTACAGATTGATACATATGTATGGGTCTAGAGAGGCATTGTGTGTGTGTGTGTGTGTGTGTGTGTGTGTGGGGGCACACTTGATTTAACACCACCTCAAGGGATTGAGCTTTGATTTAAGAGCATCTTCATGGCAACCACGGCAATAGACACTTTCTGGGTCATGTGATAGCTGGCATCACCTAGATTTATAAATCAACTCCTCACACACACATGCACACACACACAGACACACACAGACACACGAACATGCACATGTGTGACGGTGGATAAGTACACTATGTGTGCACAGAAAAGGGAGACAGGGTCTAGTTTGTGTGCTTGTGTTTATATGTGGCCAGCATCTTTGCTCTGTCAACAGGAGAACACAGTTAAAAGCTATTTCCACAGAGAGAGGGGCAGCAATATGTTTTGGACCAAAGCTGTAGCTAAGATAAGATCCACGCTACTGCAGCCCACAATCTGATCCTGCCGCCGTGCCAGAGGGCAAAATCTAATTTCCTCTACACTGTGAAAAAAGAAAAAAGCAAAACGAGAAAAGCAAAACATTTTTTTTAATCAATGATTAATGCTTTTCAGAGGATGGCTATTTATCTTTTGCATGTTCCAGTGGGACAAAGTGTAGCTGCTTATACATTGTTTGTACTCTGAGTAGGTTTTTGGCAGAATAATTGTATGAAAAGGCCTGGCACGTCTTTAACCTGAGCTTTTGCCTTCTTTCACCAGGCCATGTTTGCCTTCTCACAACATGACATTTGGAGCGCAAATTGTCTGGCCTTTCAGAAAGCTGGACTGTCTAGCTCATACTGACAAGACAGACAAAACAGTCTCTCAGATAACTGCACCATCTTCAATTATTAGACTTCTTTGAACTTCATGTTCCTTGGCTGTGCATGTCTGTCACTGCTGGAGATAAGCAGAGGGGCCAACTGTGCAGCTACAACTCAGCTGTTGATTTGCTACTGGACTTTGTCACTTTGTCACTCTGGGTGGGGACAAACACTTGTTGACAGGTCAGCATGAGACTACCAAACCGAAACATCATAGAGCGACATTGTAAAGCAATGTGCTTGGGGCTGTAGCAAGAGAGACTCTGTATATAATGAGTTTAGAGGGATGTTCCTTCAAAGCATAAAGTAAGAGTGTAAAGAATGTTTGTCTGCTCTAACAAACAGTAACCTCGGAATCCATTGGACAACAATTTAGCCTCTGGTAGCAGTGGCCAATGATTGTGGTGTAATGGATATCAGCACCAAGTCATTAACAGTCCAAGTTGATACTTTTTGTAGGTGTATTAGATCCAGACAGTAACAGATATCTGCATATAAGAACACATTTAAAAGAAAAAGCTAATAAAAAGCTAAATCATGGTCAGACCATAGCCAATGGGTTCCGTGATTGCATTTTGTTCAATGTGCTCTGCCTCTGCCTTTGCTTTCCCCATGGACTGTTTACCTGCATGCAATAAAGCTCGCTCAAATATGATTGGTCAATACTCCTCGGACTACAAACAGAACCCAGATTGCTTCCAATACCAATGTCTTGTCCCATTGTCTACTGATTGTCACTCCCAGCCCTCGCTTGGTCGGGTGCCCTTGGCGTTTGTTACTGACACAAAAGTCTCCTTTAACACCTCAGTCGGACACAGTGCTGCGTCATTTTTTTTTTGACGTGCTTGGTTGGGACCGATTTGGCTTAATTTTTCAGTGTGCAGGGTTCAACCACAAGACTTAGGGAAAGATTGTGGGTGGGGTTAAAAAATGTATGTTTCTGTGACACGCAGGGAAAAAATGGGACATGAACCCCAGTCTCCTGGGTTACAGTCCTGTGTCGTTTGACCCATCCACCACTCCTAAGATCCTTATTACGCAGATTTTTGTTTTTTCTTACTATTCGCTACCGTCGTCACTCCTGATACCGCTTCATCTTAACGCTGCTATGTCTGGTGCCTCCCATACAGATTTTTGCGTCAGTACCTGACGCTGAGAGCCACGAAACCAAGGGAATTTGACGAGTTGGGAATGACAACGAGTTGTCATATGCAGATATCTTTTTATAGCGATTAAGCATACAGTAATCATATGTAGCCATCAAGTGCATATTTGAGACTCCTTTTAAAAGTAGCTTGTCCTTAAAAGAAAAAGCTGAGATGGCATCAGAAGTTAATCAAACATGCAGCAGGAAGCGGCAGTGCTACGGCGTACCATCTGTACGTAATTCTTTTCTCATTAGCATATAGCGCTACTGTATATCTCAGCTAGCCAGCTTGTCTTCTTGTCCCCAGAGTCTTAATCCTTCCTGCGCCTGTTATGTTTCTGCTCCACTGGGGACCAATTGTGCCAATTCCACTCATCGAGCTTGATAATTAGTGACAATGTTAAAATTAATTTACAAACTCAAGCGATGTCTTTGAGCAAATGGTGCCAATTAGCTAGAGATGCTAATGTGGGCAGTGAGAGGAGGAGGGCCAGGAAGCTGTCCTCTGATTGTCAGGGAGAATTGTCCAGGGAGGACAGGGGAGCCGATGCACATTGTTGGGCTGGGAATGTCATAATGCTGCAGCTTATTCCCACAATGCAAGAGCAAGTATCGTAACCAAGGCAACAATATTTTAATTTACATTTAAGGCTGTTAACTGATGCCATATGTAGAGTCACTGCAACTCCAACAGTGGAATATGTCTCAACTATTACATCTTCACCATTGCAGACAACTCAAATAAGACTTTTAATGGTACACATTTCTTATCCGGTGACATTAAAAGGCCATGTGCATTATTAAAAGGGCATCACTATCACAGCTAACAGAGAGGCTGAACATGACCACACATTGTTATTGGTGTCAAATGTGGTTACTTGTTGAAAATCTTCACCACACACAGGAGCTTATCAGCTGAAATTTTCAATCAAGAAACCACAGCAGACCATGTCTATAGATTAGCTGGTTCTGATGATTTATGGTGTGGAAATGTGTTTTTTTTTTAAATCATTAACTAATTAATATCTGAAGCCTGATGGTTTCTTCCTTTTAATTAATCAAATGCACTAGAAACGGAAGATAAACATTGTTTATTTTGAAGGTTCACCATTTGACCATCAGTTTTAGGTCACCAGCAAGAGGTCATAGACTGAGGTAACATACATTTGAACCACTGCTGGGCAATACCAATTCAACCAAGCTGGATAAGTTATACCCATGCCAGATGTGACAGATAGTCTAGCTAGCTGTCTGGATTTACCCTGCAGAGATCTGAGGACCAGGTAACCATAGTCCTCAGAAATCCACCAGAGGTTAGAACGCCAACACAGAGACAGAGGACGGGGATGGACATACATGCATGCATGCCAAATTTCCTGCGGCACCAGAGCAATCCCTGAAGTGGAAAATCAAAGATATAGACTAATGATTCCTTAACTTTTTTGAAATATATTGATATTTTCAAATGATGCACATTGTGGCAATAAAGAATATTTAATATGGATGATTATAACTATCATTTTATAATTTAATATTCTTTTTAATACAATTTTGTGTATGTTTCATAGGGCAACCACAATGTGAGGCTTTTAAAACAACTCGTCTGTCCCCCAGCAGTATTTTCGTAGAAATGGAAAAATGATTCACTTTTTTTCCCCACATACAAATATTCCCTGCCTTTACTCTCACTTCCCATTTTTTGTTTGGGATGTAAACTGACAACATTTCAGTATCTCACTTCCCTGTGTAACTTCAGGTTTCTGAGTTTCACAAAGAGATCAACAAGCCTGCAGGCGTGTGGGATATATATATATATATATATATATATATATATATATATATATATATATATATATATATACATGAACATTTAATTTGTTCTCCTTCTGTTTTTGCAAAGAGGACGTCTCAAAGAAGGTCATTACTTGAAGTCAGCCTCGCTGTCTCATTATGAGTGCTGTAATTGTTTGGTTGAATGCTTCCAGCTTTCCTGAAAAAGATTTGGTAATGTAACTAATCCAGTGTAAGCAGGAGGGAGCCTACTGGTCAATGGGACAATTTGTCTTTTGTAGAAACCTCCTCTCCTCTCCTCTCCTCTCCTCTCCTCTCCTCTCCTCTCCTCTCCTCTCCTCTCCTCTCCTCTCCTCTCCTCTCCTCTCCTCTCCGCCTTCCCTTCCCTTCCCTTCCTCTTCCTCTTGCCACTTTCTTTAGTATTAAAAACAGGAGGTGTATTCCCATTCCGTCAATCACAGCCACTCAGCCTCTATCAGTGTAAACAGAAGAGGGGAAGCAGTGGTTGCTGTTGTCTCCTGTCTTAAAACTGCCTTTTGGTGTCTCTTTGATCGCAGGTGCTGGAATAGTAATTGCTATCGCTTATGAAACAAAATGACAAGCGCAGCCAACAGCTTGGCAATGCAAATAGAAAAGAAGAGAGTAGTGGGGCTAGGGGTCTATGAAGAAGGGTTTATGCATTTTGCTTGGACTGTGTGGAGGTCCTGGTCTAGCTGCTGGGATGCGTTTGATTGATATTGGGCACTGATATTTATTGCCATTTTTTCCCTGTACAAATTTAAAGTGGAGCCAACTTTTCATAGAAGCTGCTTTTGCCTTTAATGTTATGTTGATGTCAAGTTTAAAAATAGTATTGGTGTAAGACTGATGTATAATTTGGTTCTTTAAAAAGAACTGAGAACTTAGGCCACAGGTTGGGTGTGTGGGGAGGCGAGGCAGGAGCTAATGTTCAAATTCAATTGCATTTTGGATAATGTCTTGATTATGGATATACTTTCTTATATATTTTTGCCCCGAAAATTGAATAAAACAGAAAAAAAAAAAAAAAAAACTTGGTCACAAAATTAAGATAAAAAAAAAAAAAAATCCTTGTCATATACATGGAAGAAAACTGGTATACAGTAATAGTGTATACATACTATTGTATAAACCTGTGTCTATATATATTCATAGTGTGGTATCCTCACACATACTGTATTTAACATAATGGATCACACACATTCAAGCCCGACTGCCGAAATATCTATATCATAAGAAACCCTTCCAGTAGAGCAGAGGCAGAGAGAAAGCTCTACCGGGAGATGAAGTCTGGCCTCTCTGGCTTACATAAAGTGGACACAGCCTAAGCAGTGATGGCTGGATGCAGATTATTCAAACAGCATACACAAAGAGAGAAATGAAGGGACTGGATGGCTCCTCTTCCCTCTTCAAAGCTGTGGAAGTGGATAAGCCTCTGGTGTTATTCACAGACTCCCTCCGACATCTTCTGTTGATGTTTATTTAAATGACGCTCAGATCGGTGTGGAAATTGTCCTGTTGCGAATGCCCAGCAGGACACAAAACAGCTGGGCTCTGGAAGGGAAACAGAGTGTGAGAGAGAGAGATAAATATTTCTGAAAGGACAGAGGAAGAAAAAGAAAACTTGAGGGTTTTATGTAAAGGAAGGGATTTGTGTGGAATCTATTTTGTGTAATGAGACGCCCCAATTCTGCTATTTGAAATGGCGTTACCTGAAGCTGGAAAAAAAAAAAAGTCTCCTTTTGCCTGTCCCCAATGGAGCCGGCTGTTCTCAGCTTACACTGGGCCCTATCCTCCATTTTACAAAAACACTCAAGCTCTGTATTTTCCTAGATTCAGTCATTAGAAGAGGGTGTCATTTCAGAGCTCCTGGAAGATTGCTCTTTCTTCTTGGGCATCCTGACACAGAGCATTAATAATGTAGCTTTCCTTTCACAGCACTCCCAAACCCCACAGCCATCAACCCCATTGGCCATCAACACAAATGTCCATCTGCTGAATAAGCTGCTGTTTTCGGTTGTATTTGTCAGCGTAACCAGACGTATTGGTCTTTGTAGGGTCTGTGTGGAAGGCGTTGGACACCCATTTTGCTCTTACAACATGGGGACATTGTTTTCTCAGCGTGATGAGCATCATTTGACAGTCCCCTGCCTCAGCGTTCTCAGCATCCACACCCATTTACTGCCAGCTCATTCACTCTGTTGCCATTCGCTGATGGCAGCACTTTGAAGTGTTTGCTAAGAGAGGCCGGGGGGGTTAATTGACTGCATTAGTTGATTTCCTTCTCTTCTTTCTTGGCGACCTACATTTACAAGTGTGGCTTTTGTCCCCCCCACATCCTGATTCAGTGCTACCAGTCTTCCACATGTCGACTTTTGGAAGAAGAACCAGTTTATCTCCACCAGCTGCTCTAAAAGGAGTTTTGTTTGTTTGCTTTGTGTAAAATAAAAAGAGACGACGAGACGTCTTCAAGCTCAAGTCCACAGTCCCCTGCCTTCCAGTGCCATGGATGTGTTCCCACGGACTACAGGGAAAGTTAAATTTAGCAACTTGACACTGATTGACAGCCTGCTATGAGTAACGATGTGTTCCGTTTCACAACGTGTCGCCCACAGCAGTCGCCCTCGGAGAAGTTTTGATGTTTTTTTTTATTTGATATACGCTCTTGTAGATCCAGTGTGACACCTCCCACAGTATGTTTGGGCTGGATGAAGCTTCCATGTGGAGAAAGGCAGTCAAATCAACCAGAATGATGACATTTTCCTTCAATTCTTTGTTTTTTATAGACTGAATTACTATACTGGAACCTTGCATTAAATGTAAACAAGTTACAATATTACATACTGTACAAGCTATGCAGAGAAAATAAGCATGGGCCAGCTTTGATGTAAACACATACAAATATCAAACACTTGTGTTTGACTTCACTTCAAATTAATCTAATTTTGGACGTTTCTAATCCTGAGCTTTGGATGCTAATAAAAACAAAAACGGACTAGCACAAAATGTACAACCAGCATGCATTTAATGTAGAATGAAGAAGTTCCATTTAACTACTTTCTAAAAAGAGAACAATACATGAATACTTAACGTACTCCTGCAGTTTGTCAGACATGCCATATCAGCAACGATAAAATGGTGTACTCCATATGGTCTGTGAAGACCCATTTAACAGCTTAGAAAGACATTAAAAGGAAGTTTCTTAAGAACCATGCAGTGCTAATCCAAAATTTTAGCAGCTATGTATATTATATTTGAGGCCTTATCTGATTATGGAACTCTTACCCAGATCAAAATAATTCAGTGACGGAGATTGGTCCTTTCTCTGGCCAAAGAAGTACAGCGATCTGGTTCAAATGAAGGAGGGTTGATGTTAGAGCTAACCTTGGCTATGTGCCCTGCATGGCTGGCCCTGTAAGCCATCAGTCTAGTGGGAGTCTGAGTAAAATATTAAAGAGCCTGTCCACCCGCCCGCCCGCTCTCCACCTTACCACCAAGCATGAGTGCATGGTGTAGTATATGTCATAGGTACAGTATGTCTGTAATGGATGGAGACCAAAGTGAAAGACTATTCTCAATTTAGTTGACACTCATATCAGCATCAGTCCTTTGGTAAATTTACCCATCCATCTATACATTCATTAAATGCCTGTAGTACACTTGTTGCTGATAGAAGATTGAGATCATAAATACATCCTGTTATTATGGAAGTGATGCCCTTGCAGCGGTAAAAGTTGCAAGTCACCTTGCCCTGTTGTAAATCACCTTCCAGCACACCAGACTTCATAAGCACCAGCTCTGATTTTGATCATCCAGATACAGTACATGCATGTATTGGTTGATAGGCGGCCTGTAGAACAGCAGCCAATACTTCATATCAACACATTTCAGGAACACCTCAGCATCCCTGAGAATTAAGCTCATATTTCTACACCTTGTGATTTAATTTCAATGCCACCATTCAGTGCCATCGCAAGAAGTATTGTGTCCTTTATATAATGAGGCAAAAAGTGATTTTGTGATTGTGTGTATTGGTTAGATGTGTAAGTTAGCATGACCCCCTCAAACACAAATGCATACATTGCCTCCTTCTTCCCTGTGGTGGGAGGAGTAAAAGTAGCAATACCAACCTGTAACAATAATATGTGTGTGTCAGCCAATCTGTCTTTAATTGAATTAATTTAAGAAAAGTGTTTCAGGCATGTAAATTACAATTCAACGTTTGCATTGTCCAAATTGGGACGGAGGGAGGAATCTGAAGGAATTGGATTAAACCCACGTTGACACACGGAGACACTCCACACAGCGACAGGAGTGGAGGGTGGTGTGACCCTGACCTTGTTGCTGCGAGGCCACAGTGTCAACCACTGAGCCATGGTGCGGCCCTAAAGACTTCTGATAATGGACTTTGCTGCATTGCTTCACGCCTCCTCCACATGCAGCTATTAGTGTGCTGCTATAATCTGGATCACATCTATCCACCTACAGCAGGAGGCAGCCTTCTTTGCAGGCCGAGCAAAGAGCTCGTTGATGTGGGCTTGCAGACTGGACAATGACTACATCCACAACTGGATCCTGTATGTAACAACATTATGGACTCCAGCAGGTGCCTGCCACTGAACTTCTCCTGCAGGCCTTTCAGCATATCCTTGCACACTTTCTTGGTGCGCTTCACGTCCGAGCAGAAGCCTTCTGTGATGGTGAGTCGCTCCATCGTCTGGTGTACCAGTCTCTTAATGAGGGAGACCCACTCCTCCTGGCTGAGGATCTGGAGAGGGTGATACAGTGGCTTGAGAAAGTTTACACCCCTGGGCTAAAGTTGATTAAAAGAGAAATGAAACAAACATCTTTTGGAAATTGATCTTAATGCCTTAATTGAAAAAGTAGCAAACTCCAACCTTTTCAGGACTGAATGAATAATGTAATGTAAATAAATAAATATTCTTCCTTAAAATACAGGGGACATAAGTATACACCCCCCATGTTAAATTCCCATAGAGGCATGCACATGTTTATTATTAAAGGCCACTTATTTCATGTATCAGGATACTATGCATCCTGATAAAGTTCCCTTGGCCTTTGGAATTAATATAACTATAAATATGTCATGACAGGCCCAATTATCAAACTTTAAGAAACTATTTAGCTTTATGTGTTAACATTACATTAAACTGTCACTAAGCGGTTGATTATTTTATTGCTTCAAGACTTCAAGAGTTTTACTCAAGCAATATTCTAAAAGGAGACTATCTTCTACCAAAGTCATTTTCTGGTAAGATACTTGTACTTTTACCCAAGTATTGCATCCAAGTACTTTACATGACTCCTCAGTAGTTCACTAGTCTCTGGTTTGTGGTCTAATACTCAATCTGGGAAGCTATGTGCTCATGAGTTATATTAGCCCTTTCCCATTGGCCAAAAGATCCACTCACACCTACTAAAATTTGGCTTTTGTCTGCAGTGGGAGAGATACCAATGGGCATTCACTCTGGGTATAACAATGACGGCAGCAGGCACGGGGCTTTCTCGGCCCTAGCTACAATCGGCAGTGATGGAAACAGGACACGAGGTAGATATGTTAATTTTCGTCCCTTTTTCAGCGCGATGACGTGATGTGCGTCGTCTCCGTCTGTAACTCGGGTCACCTCAGTAACAAATTCTGTCCATCTCCTCCCAAGCAGCGTGTTTGTGAGCGGAGGAGAGATATCAAGTGAATGTACAGCAGAGTTTGCAGTTTTGTGCACTGTATCGGAAAGTTGTAGTAGGAAAAGTTAACAGCACCAGGCACGTTCGTAACATTGAACGTGACCCACCAGACCAAACAGACCAGCATGCTCGTCTACTGGCAATGGGAAAGGAGTCTATCAGCTATTTTAAAGCAGGTTTACCGGTCGTAAAACAACGTGGAATTAACTTCCTAAATCTTTAACGTAAATATATGTAAATAATATAGTGGAGAAAAAGATAATACAAGAAAATATTTCCTCTAGAGTCAAAGTATAAAGTAACATACAATGGAAATTGCTGAAATTTGCCCCTAAGTACAGTACTTGAGTAAATGTAGTTTGTGACTTTCTACTACTCCCTTCTCCCTCCTCCCCCTCCAAGGCTTACCAATCTGTTTGGTAGAGAACCCTCCAGTGGAGGGAGCCGGTTGCCAAAGAACGGAGACAGCAACCAAAACCCCTGGGGCTGGTGACAACTAAGATAAAGGGAAAAAGACAGGGACAGAGGGATACAATAGAGAGAGAGATGAAGTAAATGATGGGAGTCTTTCTTAAACTGCTTTTAGATTATAATGAAACAACAGTTGCTTGAATAAAACATGCCAATAGAAGAATTGAGTTTTAGAACAATTGCAATTTTTGTCATTCTGAAGGCATTTTATTTTCTAATCATTGGTATGACTGCTAGTATTTCGACTCACTTTGGCAACATGGTCAAAATCCTGATAATAAAGGCTATTCAATGGACATCAAGTGTGTGTAACTGAGACTGAGTGAATGCTAAGAAAATGGGACCTGAATGCACCCAAGTGCAGATGACTTTATGACCTTAATTCCAATTCATTCCAGGCCCTCACAGAGTGCTTGCCTCTGTTACCCTAACTAGCTGGGGAAACCTCTGATTAAAAATAAATCAGCTTTTCTCTGGTGTATTCTAAACTGCCATTGCCTCATTCACTTCAACATTACAAGAGTCTAATCCTACTCTTTTGGGAAGGTGGCGTTTTAGCCACACTAGCAGGATTGTTGCAGCATCTCGGTTGGTCGGCCTACTACTTTGGTCCACACTCGAACATCTTAACAACAACGGAAGGATTGCCAGAAAATGTTGTATTTATGTTTGTGGTTCCCATAGGATGAATCCTAATTACTTTGGTGATTCCAAGATGTTTCCTGTATGTACCATAATGAGGTTGACCAGTTTGTTTTTTTGCGTGCATTATCTGAACAAATACTAAATGGATTGAAGGATAATGCTGACTGACTGCTGATGAGTTTGGGTTTGGAGTGACGTTACCTTTTGGGTGCATTAACAGGAAGTTTGGTGTCAAATTGTCAAGGTCCCCACCAAATGAATTCAAGTGCAGTAAGCAAGTGTTAGCTTGCTAAACTAAGATAGAGAACAAGCTAAACATTACCTTCCAAATATCACCATGTGAGCATTTACCATTAAGCCCTGCTGCCTGAGTCTTGTTTTCCTGTGGCAGTGATGCACATACAGTACAGGGACACTGTTCCTCACCTCCAATCAGATATTTGCAGACAAATGGTTTGGGTCCCTTAATATTCAGTCACCGTTTAAGTTACTTGGCTACATGACATTCCATGCTCTTGGAGGACAATGAAGTAGCTGTCTAGCTACCTATGAATATGTATACATAGTGACTCATTCAGGTGCAATACTGCCTCTGAATTTAACTCGATGATATATACTGTATATACAGTATATATTCATTAACTAAACCCCTTTCCAAACGTTCACCACATTTTACCGGAATTTATCACATAGAGATATCTTAGCTTTGACTAATAAGTTATCTTTCAGCTTATTCCCCCCACTAAAAAATTTGTTTCATCCTGGTAGAATGGTGATAGACATTAGCATTCAGTAGCTTTACTCGTAGCACTGATGTGTGCAATCATCAAGCCATTTCTGTGGGCTGCTGAGGCTGAATGTGGCCCTCCTTTGTGATTTACATGCAAACTCTGCCAGATGCTCGACGCTGGGGAATCGTTTCATATTCTAATGCCATGACAAGAAATATAGCCATTGAGTGTGTGGTTGCCGCTGTGCATATGTTTGTACTGTGTGTGTGTGTGTTTGTATGTATGCATGCACTGTTGCCTTTAGTGCTGAGTTTATAATGCAAACTAGTTTCCGTAACAATGCCACCACAAGCTTTTCATTTGTCCCTTTCTGATTACATTTCTGTAAGTGAAAAATGAAACCCCCAACAGAGTGGAGTCTTTTATGCCACCGAATATATTCTCAGGTTGCTGTACACCTGGTTTAAGTAAGGATCCTGAATCTGTCGTAGTCATAAATCAAGGAACAGACCCATGACAGCTAGACATTTTCCATATTTTTTCCTTTTCATACTTGTGTAAAATGATTTTGTCGGGCTTCAGGGAGCTTACATACAGAATAATGTGTTGTCAAAGATATAAAAGCTGATAGGGCACAGTAAGAACACAGACATAATAACAATCTCACTGTTTTGCTTTATTATCAATGTGAGCATCAAGATCACATATCTACAGCAACACCAACTGTAATTGGCTCAGTGCTGTGTCATTGCAGATAATGTTCGGCACGGTGTAGGCACTTCAATTTTTAGAGGACGTAAAATACAAAGTGGCTTGAGATGCAATGACTGATAGGTTTACAGCACATTTTGAACCCCATGTTTTTTTCTGTCTCAACTTGGGTGTCCTTCCCCGCAGTGTTCACCGTTGTTTATACCCCAATGAAGAGGGAGCACATTGAGCTGTGCGGGGCGGCTGTAAATTGTCGATAACCTACATTGCAGAGGACTGTAAATATCAGCTGTCCAAGTGGCTAATATTTGCCACAGTTGGTCACCATCAACTGGAGAGGCTAACAACAGGCAGTTGTACAGAGGCGGCATTTTGGAAACAGCTGTCACATGTTGACTGTGCTCGTCTGAGAGTGGTTGAGACCATTTGTCTTAAGAGCTGTGGATGTCTTCACCAGTGCAGTGTGGTGAGCTATGCACATAACCTTGAGGCTTCTTACAACAATAGTGCCATTTGGAAATTACCTTGGCTTTTATACCACGAATGCTACACTCGCTGTGTGTATTTTCACATTTCCTGCTATAAACTTGCATGACAGGCGCAACATCATAATCATTCAAGATTTTGGACTATATTTAAATTAACCATTCTTGGAAAGGATCTTGTTTGGAGGTGTAATGTTTGGATGGCAATTGTTAAGATGTTCCATAACATATTTGCTGGTTTTAATTACAGCAATATATCAGTGATTGAAACTGTTGTACAGTCATGCCACTGAATGACAAAATATCTTCCCAGATTGATTCATGAAGCTATAAGCCCTGTGACAGTTGTTTCATGTTGTGTTTCCTTCTTCACAAGCATGATGTTTGCTTTGATTTTCTTACACTTCCCACATATGGACTTAATTTGTTTCAGATCCATCGTTAACTATGCGCCTGGCCTTGCCTCAGTAAGTTATCCTTCCTGTGTTCTCTTATTCATTTTACATGTCCTCAGGCTAATTCCAGTTCTAATTAATAACCTTTGAAAGGAATCTGTGCGATAATTACCACAAGAAGGTGGGACGGAAGCAATCACACTCTGCACAATTCGTTCCCCATCACAGGGAAAACCCTACAGAGTCAGCCGCTGGCTTTCTTGAAAATTTAAAAATGTAATTATTTATTTTTTGTCATAAAAATCACATTCAACACTTGCTTCAGAAGTCAAGACAAAAAGCTTTCAGACGGCTCCACAGACAAACAGCCCAGCTGAGTTTTTGGTCTGGTATGGCATTATGTAAAAATAATAAATATATAATAAAAACAATGAGAGCTTCAATAAATAAACAGAAAAAAGCCAGAGGCTGTTGTTGAAAACAGCTCCCACAGGAGAAAACAAATGAGGTATGGACATCATAATAACATCTAATATCACTAACGAGGAGAATAGAGCATAAATAAGGACACACAGCGTCATTGATGCATTGAAGCACCTAATCCCAGACCCGGCCATAAGATCCAGAGACGCAGCAGCAGTTTTAAAAGCAGGGGCACAAGCAGTGTAACAAATAACAGAAATTATTCGTATTGTAATGCTCAAGATTGTTACTAACCCTAATTAAAAAATGACTTGATATTACTATGGATATTGTACATTTACTGTCTTGTCTGATGTTCAACTCTGGTGTCTTTTTAGGAGAAAATAGTTATAATTAGGAGTATAGCCAGAAAGATAAAGCCGGCAATTCTTTTACTCAGCCCAGAGAGGTGTCTACAGAGATTATTTAACTACATACAACCTCACCGACCTTTAACAATAAGATAGATATATAGAATCTAATCTAATCAGTATATGTGGCCTGAAAGGCGAAAGCCAGGGCCTTGCCTTAGGCCTACTTCCTGCGTCACACAGTGTTGTGTCTGACATACATTCTCTTTGGCTGGCGTTTAGTGGTTTCCTCTCGTTTTGGATAAGTTTGCAAAACCGGAACCTGTTTATTTACCTAATCTTAGCCTTATCCCCAAGTTCCTGTATTCTGATATCAATGTAGGATAGTATCATCTAGCCCTTAAGGGAGACTATAAATTCAGCATGTACATAGATGTGAGACCAAAATTATACAAAAACATAAAGAGTATACAGCATATGTATGCCTTGGTACTTGCCGTTAGCAACAAAACTGATCTCATATTGTCTGCCTATATTATTCAGTCTAGTTTGCCTATTTTCCAAGCTTTAGAAATAAAACTAACTCAGTCCAACTTCTTATTTTAAACAAAGCTAAAATAATTCAGGACTTTTGTTATCATATAAAGTGGCCTAGCCTAAACTAAGTGCAAGTGCTGGCTGAGAGAGAAACCCCTCACTGCAGGGGTTTAGTGAACACTCTGAATAAGTTAACGTTGAGATGAGGGAAACAGAAAGGGAGCTCAGCTCAGAATCAGTTACTATGGTAACTCCAGCCCGTTTCAGAAAGAGAGGTAACCTGACTCAGAGTCAGTTACTATGGTAATAGAGCCTATGACCATAACCTGGTCGGGCCTCCTCCCTCTGACTCAGCACTCTTTCATTTCCTCATTCATTCATTCAGTCTGTATCAGGCGCATTTTAGCACAGTTTGTTATGGGCATGAATAAAAAACATGTTGGTTTATTAACTGTGCGTTTTATTCTCTCACATGGCTTTTCCTTGTGTCGACGCTCCCTTTGATGGAGAAGCTGTATGACTTCTCAGGGAGTTGACATACTGTACGTCGGGAGATGATTTTGATGCCCCGACTATAGATTTAATTTCAGTATTTTAATTTCAGTATTTTAACTAACTATTAGAGTTGTATCATTTTTCTTCCCAGTATATCAGTTATGTAGTCTACATAACCTAATATATGCAAATATATAACTTAATATATGTTCAAACTCGCTTTATGTACATATGAGTATATCTGCCGAGCAGTTAGTTTGTGGTTGTTGCCATGGTGAATCGAAGTATCATGGCTCCCTTCATGCTGCCTTTTTATTGTGATGGTGCACACGCTTAACTCTGAGTCAAACTACTCGGAGTTGATTGAACCAACTCTAATCAGCTGTTCTGGAACAGAAAACTCAGAGTTTCCTCCTCAGGGTAAATCTACTCAGAGATCAGGGTTAGACTCAGACTGTGTTAAACCTCCTTCCTGAAACGGACCCCTGGTGGAAGCATGGACTGCTCGGTTTTAGGGAGTCCCCTCCACTCAGACAGTAAGAACTGAAGGCAACTCAAATAACTATCAACATTGTTATTGACTCAGATCTTGTCTTATCTGGAATATGGTGGCAGAGAACAAAGTAAAAACATAAGTGAGGGGCGCAAATATAGGAGTTGGACATGCCCCCTATCCCAGCTGTAATCCCAACGTGTCATTTTGTGTGTCCTCCTGGTTACTTTAGAGAGGGAATGAGAGAGCCAATCAGATTGTGTTGTCTAAAAGAAAATAAGCTATGCATGTTTCATAGATATTCAGGAGGAGAAATAAATGATTTATACAGTCTTATATAATCTTTGGCATTTAGCATTATCAGCCGCAGGATTAATGGTGTGTCTGGGGTTACTGTGACAAGTCATGGCACACACACACACACACACACACACACACACACACACACACACACACACACACACACACACCGATGAAAACCTATAGTATGCTAAATGTGATTGTATGAGGTTTCATGAAGCCATAAGGGTGCTTCTTCTCCAATATTAGCATAACGTCTGAATATATACTAATCTGCAAATAAATAAACTGTGTACTTATGACTTCACTTGCAGGTTGTTTCTTTTAGAATTCTTAAAAAGGTTAGTGTGATTATGCTTACAAGGGGACAATGCCTGGCTTGTGCCTGGAAGGTGGCCAGTTCAAAGGTCTGCATGCTCTTTTAATTCATCACTGAGGCCTGGTCAACAGATGGACCCGCCGGCCCCGCACTTTGACAACACATTAATGAACGAGTCCATTTTAAAACCCAGGAGGGGAAGGCGCTGCTGTATCTGCTCCTGCAGAGTAAATTAGATTGACTTCTAAACTCTGAGAAACAGATGATGCAAATGTCACACTTGATCAATGGATTTGGCTGAATTAGCTAATGCACCTGCAAACCACACCTTACATAAACATAATGCATTGGCTGCACCGCCACGAGGCAGAACGTCAAGCGAAAGAACATTGAGTAATGCAGACTGGAGTGACACTTCTCTTTAAAAATTATGGAGGAATTTCATCTGGAGAAACATATTTGCCACAGAAAAAGTAAAAGGATGTTTGCTGGAGAAACATATTAGGTGGAAAAGTGTAGAAGGATGTGAGAAATGAGATTTAACAAACCTTCCAACGACGGTCCGCCACTGTGATCTAAGACTGCCAGAAGGCATCCATGTTGTCTGTTACTATGAACATGTTATATTAATTATGATTGATTATTTGCCGGTGGTAGCATGTCCTTTGATGATCAATGGCATTCTTGCCAATTTGTGTGTGAGGTGCAGCTCTGTATGAGGCTGAGGTGGCAACCAGTCAGATTTTTTCAGTCAGTTATTAGATATTTTCTATAAATTACAACATAACATACTCAAAGGATTGACACTCTGCTTAATGTGCTTGCTGAGAGTTAGATTAGGTGATAAAGACAACTCTCATGTCTGTACGGTAAATGTGAATATGAATATGAAGCTTCAACCAGCAGCCGGTTTGTTTAGCTTAGCATAAATACTGCAAACCGATGGAAACAGGTGGTCTGTACACGAACTGCTAAATTCTGGCACTCCAGAAAGTCTTGTAGATGAGCGGGTCGATTCAGGAACAGAATTCTTTGTCCTCAGGTTATGTTGAAGGATGGAAACATTGGGAATAACATAAGTACAATTGATGGACAATGTGCTAGATTTCTTTGGTTATTAAAACTGGAAAGATATCAGAACATTTAAAAAAGCATGACTGGGTGCATATAATCTAAGAGACACCGACACTGTGCTGCATTCAAAGTCCTTTCTAGGCAACGGTCTTAAACTTTTAACAACCCACCTGCTTTTTGTTTATGGGTCCAACAAACCTGCAATATGTTTTAATGTTCCATTCTTTTAGGAGCAATAAAGTCAAAGGCATCCACGGTCTAAAGTCCTTTTACTATAATATAAAGTGAGTTATTAGTAGTTAGTCTGACGATACTGTTTACCTTGACATTTTGGGGCACAACAATTGTAGTGTAATAATGTAAACTTGCACATTATTACATGGTATCGATCCACTCATCTAAATATGCTGTATATCATGAAAATGTAGAATTTTAGATGAATAGACACAAATGGTAAATATGGATGTCAACATATTTATCATCACACCTCACATCATAGCACTGTAGTCATTTGAGGAATAGAACGGTTAGAGGCTGAAAACCATCCAAAGTCTTTTAGTCAATGTCTGAATTAGACAATTCATAGTGCATGTCTGAGATTACCTACTGCAGGAACCATATTAGTGTTTAAAAAAAAAAAAAAAAAGTTGTGAAAGGATTGAGAGATGAAAAGAATGGAAAATAGCCAAAAGTTGGCTCATTTTATTTTCCAGTTCTCCTGAATAAATCAAAGTTGGTTTAATAGAGAGGGACTTTACTTTCAGATAGACGTTTCGGGGAATATGTCCACTTCCTGTTCCAATTCCATTCTGTGCTCAGGCAACGTCTCAGAAGATAAAAAAACGTTCGGCCTTTTCATCACTCAGGTAACATAAATTCAATTTTTTTGTCGATGGTCGAAAGTCAAGAAGTCCAATTTCCCTTTCACTCCTCAGAAAACCTTCATCTCCCAAAGAATCAAGTTGGAGGTTTTTGAGTGCAGCAGTATGGAGGGAGGCCAGGCGTACCCCGAGGCCTCATCCATCTAACACAGGGGTCTGACCAGATGGGTTTTCATTCCAATTTATATTGTATTAAAATGCAGAGCATAATAGGATCCTTTTTGAGGTATTCTTTCTCATTTTTTTGAAGATTTCTTCACTTTATCATAATTCTCTATGTAATGGTTTTATTTCAAGTGTAGTGATGTTTGAAGCATTATGCTGCACATATATCAGAGCTGTAGGGCTGCAGCGGGCCGTGTGTCCCCAGTGTTGGGTAGGTATTCGCCCGGTGAAGACCTGCGCTCTGCTGTGCACATCTCTCCAATAAAGAGGGTGCTCAACTATGAAAACCCAAGAGCCAATGTTGTAAATAAATTGATGCTCACACGTGTCACTCCTTCACTCCACGGCTCCCAGTCTATCATTTGATATGACTGTGTCTTGATTAATATTTACTGTGTTGTCCAGGTGAGCGAGAGACTCAACTTTGGAGGTAAACAGATCGGCTGTCACAGCACCATGGAATCATCTACTGTTTGCTATTGAATTTATATCCACTTACGGTTTCTTTCCTCCCTCCTCTCTGAAGAGTGAAATTGTCAGAGCTGTGTGTTGCCTTGGACACAGCAGTGACAGAACAGGAACCAGGACCACATTGGCTCACAGTCAATCATGTCAGGGATCGTTTCCTGAATTTTGATTAAAGAAAGGATGTTATGGGTAGTTGGCAGGAATATATTTTATGCCACCATGAATTCAACCAGCAGATTACTATCAGATAATGCTTTAAACATATGTGAATATTTAGATTTGGTAACTCATTTTGTAGATTAAAACATTAAAGAATGGATGAAGGGAATTAAATGGATGAATTTGGGCTGCAATTAACGATTGTGTTCATTCTGGAATAATCTGCAAATCATTTTTTTCTGATTAATTAATTAATAATTTGGTCTCAAAATATCATTTTATGTTTTTATCAGACTTACAGTCCAAAAAAGTTGACAAGCTGGAACCAGAGAAAGTTGGGCAAATACATTTTTTGTCAAGTTGAATCATTTTAGTCTTATCATTTGCATTAGATCCTTTTGATCCAGATGTTCTGTGATACATGAATGTATTTTCAGAATGTAATTCATATTAAATAATGGCTAGATTCAGGTAGAAACATGAAGTAATTTTTCACCCTGAGCACCAACTACAAATCCTTTCACATATGCAGCACTACAACTGTCACTGTTGTAACTCTTTTTCTCTGGCCTGTGGCGCAGAGCTGAAAACAAACCACCCACCTCCACAACAGTTACCCATATGTCACATGATTAAGCTGACGATTAGCTAAAGCTCTCCTCCACACTTGTTTTAAAGGACACCTAGAATGCGTTTACTTATTTTCTGTCATAGATATGTTACATTGTCTGATGTTCATATTAAATGTGACCCAAGCTTTATATAAAAAGGTAAGCATATGTAAGATGAATCCCTTTTAGCAAAAACCTCAGATTTCACACTGCTTTTAACACTCCATTTCCAACAGGTTGTTGTACTCTCGACTTGAGCTGACCTCAATCCGTGCAAGATTTCTTAAAATGGTCATCAGTTCCTAGCACATCACTGCAGTGTTTACATCACGTAGCTACATGCTAACAGCAGGGAAACCTGCAATCCTGGTTACAGATGTTGTTAATACATTAATTTTAATTTGGGTAACCTTCGTGCTGGAACAGGCTCCATTGTGTAGTTTTTTTGGTTTATAAACTTTTATTGGTGATTTTTCACGGTAGAAAGTGCTGCTATACTCCATAACAGTTGCATGGACGGTACAGAGACAGCGACAGCAGAGCACAGATTCTGACTATATGATGTTATAATCATTACTTAGCTAACTTATATAGGATTTGTCAAAAAAAAAGAATAAATGAAAGCAACTCTTCAAAAGGACTGCGAAAGATGGATAAAGAATTGTGAAATTGCCCAGGGCCAGGCCAGCTCAGTAGCGTCTTTTCCCCGTCGCTTCCTGCTGTCTTTGCAGCAGGCAGGCAGGCAGGCCGCCTGGCCCCCGCGCCCTGTCCCCCATCCCCTTCTAACTGAGTGTGCAGTGCTGCTGCACATGATGAGAGAGCAGAGAGGTGGGGGCCTGCTCCTCAGTCCCGAAACAGAAGTGGCCACAAGAGAGAAAGACCTCGCATGCTTGCTGGACAATACTGGCATCTTTTTATCAAGACTTGCCAGATTTTCGCTAATTGCTTTATGAAAAAAATGTTAGCAACAAAGTGGCTAAGTTGACAGCACCGGCGGAGACACAGAAGATCCGGAAACGCTGACGAATTTGGCAATTAAACTCCATCTCTATATGAATCTTTTGTATATCTATGTAGAGGTAGAGAACCATCAGACCCCCCCCGATGGAATCCATACACCGGTTCTGGCGATGAAGGAGCCCGAAGACCAGACCCAAGACGGCTCCGGACCGGTCAGCTGGAGTAGATGACTGGAGGTGGAAGGGGGGTTGGAGCTGCAGAGCTTTGTGTCACTGGCTGCAGACATCCGTTGTATCAGCAGTAGTTGGTGGTTCAGTTACCCAAGAATAGGTGACTTTGAGCTGTGAGCACCACCAGCAGTTGGTTGTTTCGGCGGACAAAGTTTAGTATAGACACCAAAATGACTAATTAAGATTAGGAAAATAATTGTGGTTTAAGGAACACACATTTCCTGGGTGAAAGGCTTTACTTTTCCCTGGGAAGCAGACTCCACTCTCTGGCTTGAAAGTCCTGTATGTCCCCCCCATCACCCCAACCTCCTCCCTTTGTGGCCATCCGCGTTCTTAAACAGCATCAATACAGGATATGCTTACATATTACAATGCTTACAATTTAGTGTGCTTAACTTTTCGTAGCTTTTGGCTTTTTGGCTGGAAGTAAAAATGAGCACATTTCATATTTTTACTGTAAGTGGAGGGGGACTTAATGTATGACTTCCATGTATGATCTGTCAGGCAGCTATTTCTTTTCTCCAGTCAGTATGTATCGTAAGTATGTTGTCGTAAAAATCCAACAAACTTCATTTCATCATTTGGACTTTGAACTGTTAAATAGCTTGTCCTTCTTATGTTCTTCTTCCCAGGTCCTGTAGCTGTGATCAGTGGTGAGGAAGACTCTGCCAGCCCTCTTCATCATGTCAACCATGGGATTATTACCCCATGTACTCTGGATGCGGGTCCTGATGCGGTTGTCATAGGGATGACTCGTATTCCCGTGGTGGAGAATCCTCAGTACTTTAGGCATGGACACAACTGCAACAAGCCAACCACCCGTAAGTCCCAGGAAAGTTTCTGCTTGTTGGCACTTCTCTGTCAAAATGTTGTGTGGTGACCATTGTTACACAATTGTATGTAGATACAAAGCAACCCTTGAACTACATTTGTTTAAGGCTGAGGCTAAGTATACTAAAACGGTATGGAACTTCGGGAACACAAGTTCCCACTGAATGGTATTCACTGTTTAGTAAAGTGCAGCATCTGGTCAGAGAGCCAGGTATCAAACATCACATATTTATGAGACTCATTCCAACTGTTGCATCTCGATTGTAATTTGAGAAAAGTGGCTGGGCCCTCAGGGCAATAGTATAATTTAGTGTCATCTATAGATTCAGTGTGATCATATTGTGTTAGCATCTGCTGGCTCACTTCCAGGCTCTTCATGTAGGATCTGTTCAGACAAAAGCAGCCTTCTATATACCAGCTACTGGTGTTCAGACAGCCCCCCTCCACCTCATTTACTCTTCCTTTGGGCTCATGTTGCAGGTTGGAGAAAGACATGACCACTTTAAGGCCTAATTACTCACAATTACATCAACTGCTCAAGAGAATCAGCAGAAAACAACTGTGCCAGCAGCCAGCCGCAGCCAGCCGCAGCCTGGCGCCTGCTGCTTCCCTTCCCCACCATACCAGTCAAACCAACTGGATTTAAACATGGAAAATACTCTCCACCAGTCTGAACCCTTTCAGATGGGAGCTGCAAAGATTACATCTTGGCTCGCTTTCAAAATGGCCGTCGATCAAGCTAAAAGAAGTTGACATGAGTTTTGGGCCAATGAGAAGGAAGGAAATCCTATTTAGAGGTGATAAATAAATGACGGGTCTTATGTTTTATGAATTGCATTAATTGTTAATGGGCAGCCGGTGACTGATTTATAACGTCTCATGCCTTGCACAGGAGATCTGATTGCGAGCTAATGAATAAATGACAGTGGGCGCAAATGAAACCTTCTCCCGATTACCTTGTGCCTGGAATTGAAATTCAGATCATTGCTGTGCCCGATTGCAGCTTTGACCACTGAATGTTCTCCCTTTCTGAATGCTGCATCCCTTGTCTTATTTTTAGATTTAATTCTATGTGGGTGCATTAAAAAAAGGAAATGAACCCTGAATTCACCACAAGGTCAAAATGGCCACTGCTTTCTGCCAGTGGCTGGAAAAACAAAATGGCTCCGAACGGCTTTTGCCTCTGCCGATCATTCACTGAATATGAATTTACTTTACCCTCAGGACACACTCACACACACACACATGCTGGGGAAAGGAAATGTCTCTGTGTATCCATGTGTATATCTACAGTATGTGTGTAGGTGTAAGATTGAATGAATCTGTGCATGTGGATGTAAGCATACCATTGGTTTGGCTTGTAGGTAGAATGAATTTGCCAATATCTCTCCTATCGCTGTGGTTTGATAAGGGTCTTCAGTTAGTGGTCCCTTGGGTCCCCATTGTGCTGCTGGCCTTGCTCAGCCTGACTGTCCTGCAGCTTCACTCCGCTTACATCCAGTATGGCAGCTTTATTGATGCTCGGCCACCAATCCATAATATATTCATTCATTTACTTGAAAGCCTCTTATCCAGGAGAATAGCTTGCTGCCAGTGTGTCTCTCTCACACACACACACACACACACACACACGGACACACACACACATACATACACACAGTCCAGCAGTAGGCACACATACTGTAAATTTAAAGAGACTCACACTTCTCCATACCTGTGATGGACAGTCCCAGTCTGCTTCCACTACCAGTCTGATGCTCAGTGTATAGTGTTGGGTACTGTGCATTTTGAAACCAGCTCCACCAATAACAGTGAGAGAAGGAGGCTGCCTTGTGATGGGAAATTGCCTGCTGCTGAGCTCACACCAGTGATTCCGGTGTGCCTTACCACATGTATTATTTTCATCTTCAAGTCAATACTATATGCAATATATATCTATATAAATTGTACCATCAGTTTAATAGTTCTAGTGACAAAAAACAGAGTTGGAGAGAGGAATCTCAAGTATCTCAGCTGTCAGGCTGTGACACATAAAAACAGAACAAAAACAAACATCAAATTATACTTGCCCTCTAGTTGAACCGGCAAACTGGACACATTCAGTTGGGAACAAACTTGAGATATTATGAGCATTACCAGAGAAGTGTTAGCACAGTTTTCACTGAAGCCAATTTAAAAACATGAAGTGCTGTCATTCAATTGGTTCATCTTCTGGATGAACCGGTGGCCTCGGCTTTGGTTGCGGTAAACAGGCAAGCCGTGACTGATTAGAATATTCGTTGAGATCAGCTCTTTTTATTTTTTTCACTGGGGCTGAACAAGCCCAATCCAGGGGAAATATAGCCGCATTAGGGAGATAAAGGCAGAAAAGGCAAAGGACAATTCTTTAGCCTAATGACAGATCCATATCTAGCCTGATTCGCTGTCTCCCAGCAAGTGGCTTTGTTTTATCATTCAGCTTGCTATTTTAATTACGGATTTGTCACATCCCGCTGGCCAAAATTAGACAATAGCTTTTGATGTTGGAGTATAGAGTGTAGCCTTTCATTATATCCATGTTATTAGGGATGTCACACATGGGAATAGCTCGGACTTACCACCACTCGGTCCCCTCTGGTTTCGGTGTAACAGGGACATAATTATGCTCAAGGTGATGTTTT
>JABXJD010000033.1:587500-682500 GCA_013375575.1 Percina caprodes | reverse complement strand
CTAAACAGTGAATTATGATGAATTCCAGTGAGATGCCAGCGCAGTAACGGCAGCATGTTATACATGTTGTACGTTCCTCCTCTACCCGGATTGGTCTAACGTTAAGCTCTCAGTGCAATCACCATGTACTGATGGGTGGGTTCATCCTTACTTACTCTTACAGTATAACAATACGTCCCTGTGATGTTGTATATTGTTGGAGGCAATGTATGTCAAAGTACAACCTGCTTAATGGATTCTCAAATACATATTTACATGGGTTTGAAAAGTTTCCAAATCTGGTGACAAAGTTGCTAAAGTGTTAGAAATGAAAAGTGACACCGGTGTTCTGTTACCGGATGAAGAGTCCACATAGCATCAAATGAGACTGAAACACTTCTTCATTTGCATTGGCTAATTGAATGTGTCACAGGGGGCTGTAATCAACAGAACAGCTCTATTTTCTCCACTGCAGAAATGGTGGTACAATTAGGGAGGTTACTGATGCAGAATATTTATCTTATTGCATTTGATGCATGAGTGAAAAGTGATTTTCATTTTCATAATCCAGGAGAACTTGCTTTCTTTAATTCTAAGTCCTCCTCATCAACCACCGTGTATGTGTAAAAGCAGTTTTACACAGTTTTACTTCAATACAAGATTACATTTTCTTAAAGAGATGAAAAGTGACACCAGTGTTCTGTTACTGGATGAAGAGTCCACATAGCTTGTCAAGCTATCACTCGAGTTCTCATCACTTATTCTACTCAGTTGCAGTTCATTCTTGACACATTTTGACCCTACATTTTGGTTTTCTGACTAAATGGTAATAACAGATCACAGTTTGTAATTTCTTTTTTTTTTCATGGAGTAAAAGTGCAGTAGAAATTCATCTAGCACCCAGAGAGGGAAGACTACGTGATTAGTGGGCAAACATGTCAGACAGAAGAGTAAATTGTTCAAGTAGTGAAGAAAGTTTTCCAATGAGTGTGCTTCAGTTGACTTATTTTGCATAATAACAAATATGAAAGTGTAGATATTGAAATAAAACTGATAAGATATGATTAAAACCAAGACTGAGATAAAAAAAAAAAAAATTCTATACAATCATGTCACCTAACTGCAAAGGAAAAGTAAAAGTCAAGTAAACACTCAAAACACTCAAATACTAACTTATAAGGAAAAGTTAGAAAAATCATAATATATTCTGGCATTGTGGGGTTGAAACAGTTTCTGAGCCTCCACCAGCTGATAGATGAAAACATTAAAATTTTTGACTATCTCATCCAGAAAAGCTTAATGTTGAGTGGAACAAGTGTATAAGCTTCAATACCTGGATCGTCAGCATGACAGGCAAGTCGTAATAAGGCCAACACTGATCCGTGAACGATCATGAATGATGGAGGAGTGCAAGGAATAGAATTAAAGTAACAGATTATTCATATTTCAGAAAGAAAGTACACTGGTGAAGAAGTAGAGAAAGGATTCAGTGAGGGATAGATGTGAGTCTGGAAACTCTTGAGACTTGTGAAAACTGTTTCTTTATCACCTAAGAAAGTGTAAGAGACATTTGGCCTTCAAAATCCAGGCACATTGTGAATTAAAATGTATGTGTATCGACGGGTTTTTTCAGCTCTTGGAAAGCTGATTTTCAGAGGATGAAGCTTTGACAGCAGCGATGTGAGTGTCCCTGGTGGGGCTCTCACCCCCCAAACTGGCTGCCAGTTTCTGCAGACACTTGCGTTGTGATCTACTTTAGAACTGGGACACGTTTTCATATGTAACACTGATTTCAGAAAGGGTGAAAGATACTGTCTGACGGAAAGACCAGGAGCAGGTGACATTTTTTTATCAATTGCCTTCTCAATAGAAGGCCAATGGTCTGGTGAATCTGGAGAAATGACGTAAAAGAATAATAAACCCAGAGGAATGGTCTGACTTAACTAGTAGTCTGTGTCTATGAAAAAGGAAACATTTTAGAGATTACACCACTTGGTGAACTCCTTTTGGGTAAAGCTACAGCACTGCAAATAAATGGAGCCGCTGCCTCCCATTTATTATCTCTAGCAGCAAATCCTATACCAGTTGTTTAATGGGATCACAGGTCTCAAATAAATGAACTGAAACATCATGGTGCGGTACCCAATAACCCAGAAGATATAGTAACTATTTACTACATTGACTCAAACCATTTCCCCCAAACAGCAGTTGTCCAATTATTGCTTAGTAATTGCATAACTGGCAGTGCAGCTTGTTTGCTTGCTTTTCTCAGCATTTTGAAGCGCTGTGCATGGGGCTGTATCAAGAGTTACTCTCTGTATATATGAAGAGTTTGGATAGTGTTTTTATCCTCACCAAAACCAAGAAGAGGAGCAAAGGTTTAATGAATTGATAAATGGTGTGTTTGTCTGCTCTAGCATAAGCCGTGAATGTTGGCTAACTAGCTTAAGCTACTACCTACAGTAGAAACTCTACCCAACCTTACTTCCAAAGCCAGCAGCAATTCATACTACAATTTGTGGGGTTACTAAAAAGAGCCCTGGCACATCCACTCTGTAGGACTAGTAGGTCAAGTTGTTGGCGCCACATTCTCTTCAGTCTTGTCCAAGAACAGTCTAAGCTAAACCGTCAAACAGGTTATTTCAATACAAGAACAATGCTATCATTTCATTTTCATGTCTTTATAATTAATCATTAGTGGGTGAGGATGCAGTCCTTTTCCCGGGAACATCCGCATTTTGTCTGTTTCTTTTAGCATGATATCTTGTATGTTTCATATGCATATTCAAGACCCTTTTATAGGACTCTTGTTACAAAACATATCAGTTAGAAAACATTAACAAGTCAGTTGAAGACAACGATTTTTAGTTGCCTTAGGGCCTGTTTTCATGAAAAGGTTTTTCTCTGCAAGAAGGGCTACTGCTTTAGGTAGGGTCAGTGAATACAGCAGCACTGCCATATGAAACTGGTGTTGTGCAGCCTGTGGCTCTTATCAACATAAGAAAGTGACAGTTTACATATATTAAAGTAGAATTTAGATGTGGTATCATAGAGGCTAGCCCAAAGTCAGTAGACTAAAAGACATTTCGAAAGACATAATATGAAAGCGCAGCCTACAGTGTCATGGCTGATTGAAAATACACATGACAGTGGTTGAAATGTCATACCTGTTCAAGCAACTGAGAAGTAGTTTAAATGTTATAAATTACACACTAAAACATCTGTTTTTACATATTTTTTTTTTTTGCAATGCATGTTTCTTTTGTACAATCCTGAAACAATTGAAAAGGTGAGCTGTCCCACTACCAGAAAAATGTGTTTGCTTGTGAAATGAAGAATCAATTCACCAATCTGCTTCGCTCTCTACTGAACTCAGTCGCTCGCAGTATCAGTGTCATTAATAATCATTCCATTGCGTCGTTGGAATGCAATTTACATTTCTTTAGTTTTCTTTGTTAAAATAGTGTATAGCCTTATTAGTGACAGCTATCTGTTGTTACTCCGTCCTCTCTGACTGTCTACATCTAGAAACAATTCTGATTGGCTAATGAAGGCTTGGATACTGGGCCTTCTAGGAACGGGATGACGCATTTTAAAAACCGCTCAATCATGCAAATTTCAACGTGGGAATCCAAAATCGTGATTGTGATTAAAATTTGATTGATGTCAAGGTTAGCTAGGCAGCTTATATAACAATATTTAACAGAGAGTGGATTATACAGTTTACAATTCAATCAGTGATAAAAGCACAACACTCACCAGCAACATCCAGTGTCTGTCCCATCTGCTCGCACAAATGGGCTTTTCTGTCTTTGTGATAGTTGCCTGAAATGGACCAGCAATGACGACACCAGCTCCTTTTTTCAAGATCAAAGATCTGGAAATGGAAGTGCACAAAATCATAATCGTAAAATCGTAATGCTCTTTCCTCATTTGAAAAACGGAAAAAGACGCTGGTGCTCCGAAAAAGAAGGATGTGTGGAATCTCTAATTAAGTACAGATGTAAAAATCTGCTAGCAACAAAATTGACGGGTTAGAAATGAGAAGCTGCACGTCTGAAACCTCTACCTGTGTTCAATAATTAATAAGAGTTTTGAGTGGTAAATCCGCCATCATTATCCTTGTACACTGCATTATGTGCCATGTAGTCTATATCCATGGCGTTCCACGATTCCAAGATTGTTCAGGTGCTATGGAAATTCTGCCGGATATCTTTCATTTCAGCCGGATGTCCGTCCCCTTCCTCTTTCTTTGTGTCGAAAGGAGCCAGTTGAGGTGGTTCGGGCACCTGGTGAGGATGCCTCCTGGGGGGCTCCCTAGGGAGGTGTTCCAGGCACGTCCAGCTGGGAGGAGGCCTTGGGGAAGACCCAGGACTAGGTGGAGGGATTATATCTCCAACCTGGCTTGGGAACGCCTCGGGATCCTCCAGTCGGAGCTAGTTGATGTGGCTCGGGAAAGGGAAGTTTGGGGTTCCCTGCTGGAGCTGCTCCCCCCGCGACCCGATACCGGATAAGCGGATGGATGAATGGATGGATTGATAATTTATATTTCCATGCATTTTGCAATTAAAATCCATTTTTTTTTAAATAATGACCCTGTTTCCCTGGTAAGGCTCAGACTAATACCTAGAACAATCATTCCCATTCCATAAGGTTCTTATGCAATGAAAACGTTGGATACGACCTGGCAACATGAGTTATTTCTAGTCCGCTTAAATCACCTCTACGGGCCAGACGTTAGCCAGAAAGCTAATGTGATGCTAGCAAGATTCAAAGTCAATAATCTTGTGCACGGTTGACAAACAGTAAATATAATTTCACAAAAAAATGATAAGTGTATGAATAAGAGAGGCTAGCTATCAAGCCATATCATTGTAAACAAATGATACGTCATGTGTACTGTCTGCTGCCGTCTGCAGTAGCGAGTTGAACAGTAAATTATGGATTTGATTTGATCTCTAAATGTGAAACAAAGCAAGTTCAGAAGACGGTGTAACTTGCTTACATCTTGTGGTCTTCAGAAGAAGAGGCATTTTTGCAGCGCATTCATCATCACTGGAACTAGTAAGGTCCCCACTTTTCAATGTACAGCCAATCAAAATCAAGTATTCACCCAGACTATGGTAGAAGTATAAATATATAAGTGTGTTTATGTGTACACTATTATAAAAGCACTTCAATTATAATGGTTGACCTACAGGCTGTCATGTTTTATTGTGAATGAGGCATGAAAAGCACTTCTGTCAGGAGCCGGCGACTCCTCCACTTTTTCAACTCGTTCATATTTGGCAGATATCAGTTGGTAAAGCTTTACACCTAAAACATAACAAGCTTCATATTACTAATTCTCTTTCTTTCTCTATCAGTCTTTCTCACTTATCCTGCCTCTTACTCTCAGGAGTGTGGTCAACTTGTTGGGCAGCTAATCAATAGGACAAGATGCTTCAGTTCTGTGATCACAAAGACTGCAGTTAATAAATATAAAGATTGAAGTTCACAACGTCTTAAATAAATAGACTTACCTGTCTTGTGACTCCTATCAGAGCAAGTTATTAGGAAAGAATAGAATGAGCGCTGTCAGTTAAATGCGTTATTAATGGCGTTAACGCAGACCCATGTTTTTATGGCGAGATTGACGTTCTTTTCGGCCTAGCAAACTTTGTAGATTTTTCACATGCTGTTGCAAAAACTAGTAACGTTAGAGAAACTACAACACCCACCGGATCTAGCTAGACCAGAAACAAAACAAAAGGCACGCCACACACACACCGTTTGAGCAGGCCAAAGACTAGTAACATTACGTTTTGACTTAACATTCTGGATGGAAATTTTCCTTTTTAAAAGTTGCCAAATGTTCCACTGACCAGACCAAAGGGATCTGA
This sequence comes from Percina caprodes, assembly GCA_013375575.1. NCBI lineage: Eukaryota > Metazoa > Chordata > Actinopteri > Perciformes > Percidae > Percina > Percina caprodes. The sequence continues at coordinate 676,639 of JABXJD010000033.1, read as the reverse complement.
GCTATTCTCGCAGCACGTCCAGTCTGAAATATTGCTTGATGGCCAAGCACACAGCTGATGATGACACCCCCTTATCAGAGTATTTTTAACCCTTTTATTGATGGACAATGTTACACTGAGTGAGAGATTATTTGCTCCAAGTGAGAATGTTGATGTGAAATTGAATTTTTTCAACAAAAACATTTGACCAACAAGCCGATCCACCTCTCCATGTGGATAAGAGCATTAAAATGAGAAAAATGACTGGGACAAAAAGAAATCAAGGGACATTTAGAATAGATAAAAATGTGCGATTAATTGCGATTAATTGTGAGTTAACTATAACATTAATGTGATTAATTGCGATTAAATATTTGAATCGTTTGACAGCACTAAATAGAATATGTAAGTATATATAACTAGAGAGAGGCAGAGAGACTGCTTTTCTCACAATGCTCAGTTGTTTTCTTAACCTCAGAGTTTTCTGAAGTAGACATTTTACAATTCTGTTCTCATTAGTAAAGGACTCCTGTGTCGTTTAATGCCAACGGGGATTTGCAGCTTTGCAGGTCCAGTGTCATCTCGCAGTTTATTTTTCCTTTGGTAATTTAAAAGTACTTGAATCCTAATTTTCACATTATTCTCTCTTAAGTAGCTTCAAAGTCAAATAAACATTTTTTTATTTTTATTTTTTGCAGTTTGACAGTGTCACATATTCGGTAACTGCTTCACTGTATCACACTTGTATTGAGAGAGATATTCCAGATGTTATTTTATGGATTCACGATTACATCAAAAAGAAACTGGAAGATGCCTTGTGCATCATTTTGTACTCCCTTTCTTGTTATATAGCATGATATATTTAATACTACGTCTTTCTTTCTCTTTTGCATTTTTTCACTCTCCTGCTTCAGAGATGATTATATTCATGTGGGGTGAAATTATCTAAATATATGTTCTAATATCTAGCGTGTTTTACACTCCTATAAAAATTTACTTAAATTTACGTAATTCCTTTCTGTCTGTCTGTGGTCTAGTTGTCCAGCACATAAAGCGAAGAGACATCATCCTGAAGAGGGAGTTGGGTGAAGGAGCGTTCGGAAAAGTCTTTCTGGCAGAGTGCTACAACCTCAGCCCCACCAAGGACAAGATGCTGGTAGCTGTCAAGGTATGTTTGTGTGTGTGTGTGTGTGTGTTGGGAAACAACACAAAGGGAATCATTTAAAATGTTGGGTAATGCACTTTCTCAATTCCCTTTCTTGTGAAAGTTAGATGAGAAAAATAAAGAAGATCACCACTTATAACTGTATGAAAATATGATGAAGATACGACTGGAAACATCTTTCCTCCTCATCCACAACATAGTGCTTTCAAAAATTCCACAGAGAACAAAACGAGTAGTGTTCATGTACACTACTTACTGCTAGCAACCCCACAATGCAATGCAGTGTGTCTCTATTAATAGATTTGAGAAGTACACGTGCAGATAGTTATTATTGCCCAGTAAAATGTGCCAAAAGTTAGGTGAGCATCCCTACACAAGCCCTGTAGGCCTGTTGAATCATGCTTTGACCTATCACCAGGCCCTGCAGTGGTCTAGAGCGCGCTCTGACACTTTCCTCTTGCTCTGATCTGACTTACCCTAAGCTGCCTTTTCGAGAAACCCTCCGAGACATAATTGACCATCAAATTATGTTTATCTTTTTTTTTCAGTATAATTCTCATCAATCACTCGACAGCCATTTTAATTCCAGAGCTCGCTTCCCTATGATCACACCTTCCACCAAAACAAGTTCATTCCCGAGGCTATTTAGCAGAGGCGCTGTTGCTGCATCCAGCCCCCAAAACATTTGTGATTGGTTTAAAAAAAGGCCGATAAGCTAGACAAGGTTTTTCTATTATCCAAGAATGTTGAGTAGACTAGCCAGACCTTCCACTGCAGCGCTGCGGAGGAAGGTCTGGCAATGCAGACTACTAGCTAGCAAGCATTTTGGCACAACCAACTCTGCAAAATTATGAGAATTAGCGTGTGTGTATGTGTCCAAAATCCCAATGTGCTGCTCACTATGGAGTAAACTAAAGTGTTACATAAGCTAGGCTAAGGATACTGTCTCCTGATTGTTGCTGTGTAGTTAATGGACACATATGAGATTTGCATCAATCTTCTCTTCTAACTGCCAGCAAGAATGCGATTAAGCATCATTTCCCAAAATGTCAAACTATTCGTCAAAATGACAGCTTTTTGGGGGAAAAAATGTTCTGCAAGTGATCTCACAAAATCCCTACCATTGTTCTCTTCAAGCTTCCATTAACATGGTGTTCAATAGGTTGAATCACTACCATGTTGTCACTGATTGAGGTTGGCATTATGGACATTTACTAATATGAAAATCAAGAATGATTATTGTTAGTAGGGAGGTTTGAGATCTTTAACTTGAGACACAATGTACAATGTACACAATAATTCCTTGGTTTGGTAGGCTCTCCTACCGGGGGTTGGACTCCCCAGCCTTTACCTGTCTTTATACCCATTCAAAACCTGTTTATCTATCAGCCAAGAGATGAGCAATTACTGTCAAGCTAAGTTAATACTCCAGTGAACATGCTGCTTTGTTTTAAAGAGCTTAAAGCATTGCACAAGCGTGATGTCTCTCAATGCTTTCAAAGTGCTTGCCAGCTCCCAGTGTGAATATTCAGAACTGTATGAATGCAAAGCAGGGTGACACTGAGTATGAGGTTGCAGACTCAGCAAACCCAGTAAAAGAAAAATCAGACAGAAAACCGCCCTAACCTTGACAGTGAGTGTTTTGTGGGAAATAATGAAAGAGGCGATCACATTACAGACAGGAAGTTAGTGGAGGAGTTAAGACGAAGATGATGGAGAGTCTGGCTGTCACTTCCTTTTATTAGAATTACAGAAATAATTCATAATAACCCTTCTTTACAATGACCTCTTTGTTTTTTAAACACAATACAATATGCATTTTCTTCTGGACATGTTCCTGTATGTGATAAAGCAGAAAGAGGCTCTCTGAATACACTTAAAGGTCAACAAAGGGAGAAATCCTTGCAGAGCTTTGCCTAAATTTATTGTAGGCAAGCACTTGAAGGTATTGTCTTGGAGGGATGCCCAGACCCAAAACATTTCCTTAAGAGTGCGGTTTGATTTGGTAATAGAATTTTATGGCCATTTTACCTACTCTTCTGTACATTTCAACCAGCTCCAGCACTGTAGGAACAGCACATATGAGTAAATGTATTTCCATCCCGAGGTCTTTCCATCTGTAATAACGTCAGCAGCATGCTGAGAAAGCAGGACTCCAGGCCAAGGAGATCCAGAGAGGCAACTTGCTTTGTTTCCTTGTTACGAATGATGTGTCCAGAGTCATTTTTTCAACAGAGACTGCAATAGCATGTTATTGCTGTAAATTTGATTTTTTTTCCCCCCCTTTTATCTGATACTGGCACCTTTGATTGACAGTTCATCAAGAAATGATGTGTACTCCTCTTCAAATGAGTTCAAGGCACTCCCTGCTTGATCCATGAACCAATCAGATATATTTGTTTTGTGTAAAGGTGTTTCACCCAGCTGCCTAAAAACTATGTACAGGTTTGTTAGGTGGATATTATGCATATATACTATCTATTAGGTGGATATTATGCATATCCACTATCCATTACCATTAGGTGGCTATTATGCCTATCCACTATCCATTAGGTGGATATTATGCATAACCACCTACTGTACACTGCATTACTGAATAACATACAGTATATAACACTTGAGATCACTTGCTAGGACTAAAGGAGGAGGGGGAAAACATTGCATGGACAACATGAGCTGGAAGCAGTAATAACAGAGAACAGACGATTGGGTTTAAAGAAAGATACTGTATGACATCCAATCATGTATTGTGGTGTTAAGCCCTCACATAGGGCCTCTCATCTTTATCTAAATATCTTGAAGAAAACTATGGAAGGGTTAATGCCTGACAAAATGTCCATCATCAGGAATTAATGAACGACAGTGAGGCCAACAGCATGAGATGTGTGCAGCCATAAAATTGTTAGGACTTACAGGGGACCTTGGATATCTGTGCCAAATTTCATGCTAAATCAATTAACAGTTGATGAGCCATCTCAGTCAAAAACAAAACTGCCATCCCCACTGTGGTGATAGAGGAAAGGAGAGGTGATCAAGTCAGTGGGAATTATCCACTGCAGACCATGAATGTCTGTACATAATTTTGTGAAAATCCAGCCAAAAGTTGTGTTATTTCAGTGTGGACCAAAGTGAAGGACTGATGAACTACAGACATTATTAACCCTACGGCCACACCTCTAGCATGGCTCCAAATTAAAGGACAATTTGGGTGTACTGAAGCCAAAGTAGAGTTAACTAATTGAATTATAGAGAATGGTAGGCAAAAGATGAAGAGCACAGGGTCAAACTTACAATGTTGCACACTTTTGGGGCCAGACACAGGATGTGGACAAGGAAGGTGTGTTCCTGGAAGGGCCGGTCGTCTAGGCTGAACAAAGGACAGGGTTTAGTATATGCCTCCTCCACAGGAGACAAGGTTTTGGTCTTAAACCTCACCTTGATTAAAGTGTTTCAATTTGTAGTCAAACATTTTCAATTTCATGTTAAGGAAGTGGCCCTCATATGTTTTGCTTCAATGAATGAACAAGCAATTTATGTGCCAGTATAATTATAATGATACCGTACAACATTTATCTTGAGTTACAGTATACAGTATATAGTTTGATACCTGGCTTCCATCATAAATCACTGGAATGTATCATTTAACATTAGACACGATGGACTGTAAGGAGCTAAGGGCTACAATGGATACATTAGTTGATTTCTCCAAACTTGGACTCCAACAGGCCTTTGCTAGCTTTGACTGTCTCAACCACACATTTCCATGAGTGAAGATTCCTTTTGTATTTTCCCTTTCAGACACTGAAAGATCCCAACCTGTCGGCAAGAAAGGACTTCCAGAGGGAGGCAGAGCTGCTGACCAATCTGCAGCACGAGCACATCGTTAAATTCTATGGAGTGTGTGTAGACGGAGACCCTCTCATTATGGTGTTCGAATACATGAAGCATGGCGACCTCAACAAATTCCTCAGGTCAGTTCTTCACTGAAGGTTAAGTCAATTTAACCGTAATGTATCAGGATAGGCTGGTGGAGGAAATTAGAAATGCATCATATGAACAGACAGTAGCAAACTATAGTGGGTCAAAGTGATGTGTGTGTGTGTGTGTGTGTGTGTGTGTGTGTGTGTGTGTGTGTGTGTGTGTGTGTGTGTGTGTGTGTGTGTGTGTGTGTGTGTGTGTGGAGTATATTCACTCAAGGTACTGGTTTGACTTGTATAAAGAATTGTCCGCCAACTTATTAACAGTAAGACAAGTAAAACTTGATACGATACGAATATCCAGCCAACTTCACAGAGTTCTGAGTTAGCAAACATGAGTGCTTTAGTGCTTTTATTCTGTAATGTCAGACTGCACCAAGGGAAGTGACCTCTAATACGTTTCAACAAAAGCGACATGATGCTGTACAGCAAGCCCTTTGGTAATGGAAAGCTTCACTGGAGTTGATGTCAGTGCGAACAGAAGTGTGTGGAATAGAAGTGTGTTTTTTCAAGTGAATTGACAGCTGCTTTGTGTGTGTGTGTGTGTGTATGTGGGGTCTATCTTGTTTTTGAAGTTTGTGCAATAGTTGAAAAGATGACATGTTACGATTGAGTGTGTGTGTGATTCAAGACTGCGTGAAGACTTTCTGTTGGGAAGTCATTCCTGAAATGAAAGGCAATGTCGCGAATGATGAAATTCTTTCAAGCAAGGTGCAAGACGCGGCTGATTTCTGGTCTATTTGTCCTGTTGGTCACATTTAACAAATGAGATGTGTGGGGAATTGGCAGGAATGAAAAGAGTATCTGATGTGCTGGTCCAGCTCAAACTTCAGATAAAGGAAGATGGCGACCTGCACTCATTCAGCCAATAGTAAATTTCACTGAATTAAAAGACAAGTAGAAAGACACACTAAGGACGAGTACTACTAATCCTTCCACACCCACTTAAAGCCAAGAACATTGAATTGCACTAAATTTGAGAGATGGTAAAAGGAAGACTGTCAGAGAGAGAGATTGGGAGAAGTTCCATCTGTAGTCACAGTGACGAGAAGGACCTTCTCACAGGAAATGAAATGCTAAGTGGCTTTTTCTGATAAATGTACTAAGAGTACCTCGATGAAATTCCTTAGCTTTGGTTAAAATTTCTGACATATGCAAATATGCAAAATTGTGGCAAAAACTGCTCCAAACCACCAAAGAGTCAGCCCAAAAAATAATTAAAACTGACATTTAACAGTTTATCATAGCAAATAAAGCTGCTTAAGTACTTACAGGGTATAGTTAATGTGTTAATATTTCTTGCAGTCTGTCTTAGTTATGTTCATTATTCTCAAAAAATACAAAGAAGCACCAACACTGCCAGGATAAGCGTTTATTAGGACTCTAAGGAGCTTTGGGTTACTTCTTAAAGGGGCAGTGATGTCACAGTCTGTCATGCTGAAAAGGCTCTAAGGTTCCCACATGCAGTTGTTAAAGTGAGATTATGTAACTTTAAAAGAAATAAATGACACAACTATATTAAATTAATATTACCCGTTTAATTCCTAAGCAATAAAACATACCTTAAGTCAATACAGGCTAATGCACACGTATTTTGTCTATAACCACAGGCATATTGTGACTAATGTGAGCCCATTCTAGACAGATATTGCTTCATGGCTGACATTCCTGAGTCAGTTCAGTAACATTCTCTACTTCGTTTGCCTGCAGGGTCCACCTCTGGCCACAGTGGCCACTATTCTCACTTTAAAAACAAAGAAGAGAGGACTCCATCATCAATATTAGTTCTTCAAATCAAATCAATGTATGTGTTTGTTTTTTTGTAACCCAGAGCCCATGGCCCAGACGCCATGATCCTGGTAGATGGCCAGCCGATGCAGTCTAACGGAGAGCTGGGCCTTTCCCAGATGCTGCACATCGCCAGTCAGATTGCCTCGGGCATGGTCTACCTGGGCTCCCAGCACTTTGTCCACAGAGATCTTGCAACCCGTAATTGCCTGGTGGGCAATGGCCTGTTGGTTAAGATTGGAGACTTTGGCATGTCAAGGGACATCTACAGCAGTGACTACTACAGGGTAAGACTTCACTACCATTCTTATCTATGCCTCTCATTTGCCATCAAGATACTGAGGGGCTAGAGAGGTTTCAGAGGTCAGGCCCTCAAAAGTGATGAAGATGAAAGACATGTTCTTTTTTGCAACACTTAAAAAAATGTTTTCCATAAAAACTATGTTCTGTTTATGTTCAAATGGGAAAAAAATGGCACCATGACTATAGTAGTTCGTACTGATAACACCCAAGATATTCCATAGCGGTGTAAAAACAATTTAAACATTTTGTTTTTTATTTATTTACATATGTGAAGGGGGGGGGGCGTCTTATGTCACTTTTTTTCAGTTTTTAGAATCATGATGGATAAAGTTAACTTTATTGACATTATAGAGGTCAGCTAAAGTTAGCTAATGTCAGCTATCGCAGCTAACGTAAGAAACAGACTTTACTTTCTGCCTGCGGTCAGGCGTCCTGCACGGCACCAGAGATGAGGCGCTCTGTTTTCCTGTGTGTTGCTCGTCCTTTTTCATCTCCGGAAATTAGTGGCAGACTAGAACACTTAGGCCTCATCAGGGCCGGAAGAATTGTATCCCCCCCAGTACGTATGTACTGCAGCTAAAGGACTACAATCACGTTTTCAGAAATTTGGTCCCAACTTGTTACCAAAGTCCCGGGTACTGGGCCCCTTCCTAAACATTTTAACACAAGGTACATGCAGTAAGGCATACGAGCATACCATAACCATAACCATAACATTTTTAGTTGAGGATGTTCACAATGCTTTTTGAGTACCAAACAACTCTGAATCAATCCTTTGGGCCTGCTAACTACCCATATATTTCTAAGTGGTGAAGACTGCTAATCTTGTTTTGGTTGTTTTTTTGTTATATTTTCTTTCCTTTGCTATGGAGAGTTAACAGCTGTCCCTCCCCAGTGCAGCCTCCTCCAGTCCTGTGAGGACCAAGCAGTGTGGTTGGACATGAGCCTGCTGAGCCTCCAGCCTGATGCTTAGAGGCTTGTTTGTATAGCCTCGGATTCATGTCCTTTCTACTGTTTAACACGATTAGCAACTCTGAACACTGCGAACCAGGCGGCAACTGCTGAGCTGAAGATTTAGCATTTTGCTGAATAAATAAGTGGATATTATGAAGTGATGGCTGCTACATATCTGGATCCGTTGAACAGCCTGGTCTTGTTAAATGACTTTAGGTGCGTCTGATTTTGTTTTCCCAGCGTGGCAGCTGGGCCAGTTTGGACCATGCTGGGGGCAACGCCAGCAGTTATGAAGTACATGCCTGCTGGGTGAGCAGTTCTGCACACATAAAATGATTTGTAAGGCAATTTGAGCGAGATGTGTTTAGTACATTGCTCTTCCATGCACATCATATATGTGGTGTGTATGTTATTAAAATCTGAATATTTTGTTTGGGTTGTTAAAGAATTATGGCAAAAGTTTGTGTTTGTGTGTATTGGTGTTTGTATTGTTCAGTGCAGGCTGTGTGTGTGTGTGTGTATGTGTGTGTGTTTTGGTCCTATTATTATTAAAAATGGTCACTATTATTTCTGTTACAGATCTCTGATCACAGCAGCGCAGTGGGAGTGAGGCTTTTAAGACCAAAATAACATAAAACTTAACAACACCTCAAACATACATAAATTCCAACATTGTCTTAATCCAAGACCAGTTTCTTAACTGATTTGAAATGTGTGCTCATGTGAAACAATTTAAATTACAGAACATCAAAGACTTTCCTTGTGCTCTGTGACATAGCTTAATGGCGTACAGTATATGTATTTTCCAGCGTCAGTCCTGAAATGTAATAGTCCTTATTGTGGGTTTAGCATTGAGGCCATATAAATACTCACAGTGTTGAACACTCATAATAAGCTCTTTGTGGAGGAAGATAATTGAATATTTAGACACTGCCGGTTTCATGTAGGCCAGTTTTATGGTAACTGTGGTTACTACTATGATCTTATGCTATTCCACGTGCATGTAGATTTGTGCAGCATCAAGTCTCCCCGTTCCAATAATATGTATGCATGCAGGGATTTTCTGTGTGTCTTATATGAATAATTATTATTCCACGGAGGCTTATGAATTCATGTTTGGGCTCACTGTAGTAGCCACATACAAACAAAGCCCTCTAAAAAATGTTTTATTCTGCCAGGAGGAAGTTAGTCTGCGAGACTTAAATTTGAGCTGGAGTTGTTTGGGATATATTGGCATTTTTCTCATTACATGGGTGTCTAATTAAATCTAATAAGTCTTTTTCATTTCAAAATGTTTGCTATGGCAATATACACAATTTATTATTTGTCATATTAGTAAAAAATGTTTAAATTGGTAAATAAAATCGAGAGAGTAGCCAAATAACACATATATTAGGAGGCCAGGTAAATTTGTTATTTATTTAATTTTGCTAAGCTCACCAAATGACATCATCTGTGGTTGTGCGAGGCCCCTCAGGACAAAACTGTGTCTTTCCTTGTTTTGGCAAAAAGAACATTTCATCTAATTGTCTGTAAAGACCGAGTCACAGCTCATTTAGCAGGCACTCACTGCTCTGTTTAAAGATTAATTTGTTTAGCAGATTGTTTTTGCCGGAACAATTATAAGCCTAGTATACTGTAAGTGCTGTGAATCAACGGTTCAGTCTAAAGACAGACAAAGGGTAGCCGCAAGAGCTTTCAACGGCTAGAAGAACTAAGAGGGAAAGAAGCAGCTGTGTTAGTTGGGTTTTGTACTTTATTCTTATTCATATGTCTATACTCTTAGATTATGGAAGTGACTGTGAGTGAAAGATACAGTATGTTAATAAAGGAGTGTCAGGGTGTTGTGGGGTACAGCAGTGCCAGACTTAGTCATATTCATAAGTAGGAAGCCAGTGAGGGGTCATGTCCTTGACACTACACTAAAGACTCGTGCTGGTTGCTCAGGGTGTCTGTGCAGTGCGGGCAGGACCTCTGAGCACATAAAACTGACGGGTGAAAAGAAGCAGCTGCTCACTCCACATGTATCTACACTTTCTCTGCTCTGGCTAACAATGGAGTTAGCAGTGAAATGGACTGCATTGTGATAAAAAGGGAATATGCAGCAAGATACTTAGTGAAAAAAAAGAAAAAAATCAAAAGAATTAGACATTTGAATAATTTATTGAATAATTTAGTGAATCAACACACACAGACGCACACACACTGCAGTGAGGAATAGTTCTTGCAAATATATATGCTGGATTAGTCAGACACCAGAGAAGTGTGTGTGTCTGTGTGTGTGTGTCTGTGTGTGTGTGTATGTGTGTGTGTGTGTGTGTGTGGCCTTGTGTGTGGCCTTGTGTGAAGCTGCTGTTTGGTGCGTTGTGATAACATCACTGTCCGCCTACACAGAGGAATACTGACAGAGCCCAGAGATAAGAGCTCCTAACTGCATTGGACACGTTCCCTGTGTTGAGTGATAATAAATAGCAGCGCCCTGCCAAGTATACAATCCTCCCATTGCTGACTCGTCGTATTGACGTTTGTTGCCCTCTGGGACTCCCGAGACACTTCGCAGCAGGAGGGAACAACCTAAAGAAAAAGATGAATATTGTCCTAAATCCCAGCCATCTGTCATATCCTCCTGCTCTGCCTGCTCTGAATGTGCTTTTGTGTTGTTTCAAAAGAGACAACTGCAGAACCTGCACAGGCCGCCGGCAGCCCCGGCTCCTGCTATGTAGGGGTTTATACTGCAGCCTCACGATATATCAGCTAATGTTTTCCTGAGTTCAGAGAGTGAAGCACTGAATTATGCATGTTTAGGAAGGTATAAATGACAGTGAATGCTCTAAAGTTGCCTAGCATTAAAGTAGGAAGAGTACAATATTGTTTTTTTGTTTGTTTTTTGTACCAAAATTGTTTCAGGCATCTAGATGGAGGAGCCAATGTCTTCTCAAATATTAATGTTAATATGTGTTTTATTTTGTCGCGGTGTAATTTCTTTCTATTGTATGTATTCTTTGATACAGAGCAGAGTTACTAGTACATTATGCATTGCAGTAAACATGATTGCCCCTGACAGCTAATTTATAGGGATGCATTGATTGATCAGCTGTCACCGGTGACTGGTGACCAATCTCAGCTATAGCCGATTCTGTGCCGGTAAAATTTACACGAGTGCACCTTGGGATGGTTCATGTCAGACAGAAACCGACGTTTGTCTTAGATCTTTCAGACCCTATTAGCAACTTTATTTCTAAAAAGCAACCAGCGGCGAATTTAGCAACTTATTCAGGTAAAGTGGGATATTGCAATTCACTTTCAGGTAGCACTTTCAGTGACAGAAAGTCTTGTAACCTGTTGCAGTTTGGGATAAAATCTAAAATTATTTAATACTCAATGTTCTAATATGAAATAATTAGAATAATTATTAAGAAACCTTACATAAATGTTTATGTATGATGTCAAAGAAGATTGCTTGGTGCATCTCTAAGTCTAAGTTTGTCATTTTTCTTATAATAGCCAGTAGTACAATAGTCATTGGTTATGTTGAATCAGGGGTCCAATAAAGCTAATCATAGATTTTGTACAGTAATGGGCATTTTTATAATTTGTGTTAAATTCAATGTCTGGTGGCATAAAAAAGGGTGCCTTCAAAACAGCTCATTACAGCCATATGACTTATAGTTCACTGTCAGAGGATAATATGTAGAGGCTTCCAGTTTCTACTTTTTTGCTTGAGAATATTAAAAAATCTTTAGACTTTTGTGCAAAGGTTTGCTTGCATCCTGCATGCTTCCATTTAGCAATGGCAGGAGTTTGTTTATAGTTCTTATTTCCATGAGTGATGATTGTCTGAATGTAAATGAGGGTGGTTTTGAGAAAAGGCCTGTTTCCAGCTAACCTAAGTAAGGTAATAGAAGACAACAGCAATACAATCATTTGGCTCAGAAATAAATATAGTTTTAAAGCCAGAATCTGCATTTGTGAATCAGACCAATGACACTCGAACACAGAAACAATGTTAGAATTTAATGACTCCATTTCAAGGACTCAGTGTTCTTTGTGCCAGAAAGCCTCCACTTACCTGTACTGCTTTGCTTTGAAGGAAAATGCTCCCCAGGTTTCTTATGTTTCAAGGATCAAACAGCCATTCCTCTGCTGCATTATTTAACAAGCACAAGCTCCTCAAAACTGTGTGCAGTTTGGTTCTAATGAGTACACAGGCCACATGTATTACTGCTGCATGAAGGGATGAAAAAACTCTCTTTGCCTCTCTCCTTGGGCCTTTCTTTTCTTCTTAGCCTAGCATTCCTGCCTCCCGACATGATCACTCTCTTATTGAGTAATCAATCTAAGGAATGAAGAAGGCGCTACTGTTGACCTCAGAGGAAGTCTGCCTTTAGAGAGCTCAACAAATATAGTTTTTTTTGAGCAGGTTCAACATTTTGGTAAATATGCTTAGTCGCTCAGTCAAGACTTCGATGATGCGTGTAGAGTAAATATAAAGCTACTGCCAGCAGCTGGTTACCTTACCTTAGCATTAAGCAGAAGCAACGCAAAACAACAAGCCTGGCTCTGTTCAAAGGTAACACAATCTGCTTAGCAGCACCCCCAAAAGCTCACCAATGAACATGTTACATGTTGTAATCCATACAAAAACCAAAGTGTAACATTTTGAGCATTGCCATTTTAGAACACTGATGATAGCATTTAGCGCAAGCATTGCTGTGCCTAAATTTAGCCTCACAGAGCTGCCAACATGTCTGTAGACTCTTAGTGTTGTTATTCATTTATCACCAAATCAAACCCATGTAGAAAGCCCTCCCATGCATTCTCTTCTAATGTACTGGCATCACAGGGCTGTAATGCTAATTATTTCAAATTCAGAGTATAGTTACAAAGTCAGCAACACTAAGGAGCTCATCCACACATTGAATCGCACAAGTCGGTCTGGAGAGCTTAATACTTAAAATGTGAATGTGTGTGTGTGTGTTTTGAAAATCTTCAGAAACTTTCACTACCCACTGGCATGCTGCGGACAGAGTAGATACCACTTTATCTCCACTTGGCAGCAATGCAGCAGGTAGAAACCTAATGGACATCATAGCCTCTAAAAATGGAACTTGTGTTCACTGCTGTTTGAGCTGGGAGAGCAGAGATAGCAACGTGGTTAGAGCAGGGAGAGAGAGTGTGTCTAGATGGTTATCGGGGCCCTTAAAGATGTCTGGGGCCTCCCAGGGCTCTCTGCAGGCCACAGAGCGCCCATCGAAGAGCCCAAGTGGGCCAGTAATCTATCCCCCTGCCATGCTGCTGTGCTCTCCATGCCGTTAATCCAATCACTCCCCTGCTACGGTGGGACAGGCAGAGCACTAATCCAGTTTACACAGCAACAAGAAAAAGCCCCAGACTCATTCCTCACTCCCCGCAGAGCATTGCCAGCTTCTCGATGTGACATTCAGTGAGAAAGATGAGGATAATTACTGGGGCAATTATTTTATTTTTATTATGTGTTCAGCCTTTTTTTCTTTTTCCCCCCATGTTCCAAGCTAATTGCCATGGCCTTGTGACAAAAACCCAAGGTGATAGCTTGCAATCATTTGGGAAGCAGAGAGTCAGCCAGCTTTAATGCCCCTCGCCACAGCAGCAGTGGTTGAATCATTAGTATGCATCTGATGAGGTTTAGCCGTGCGTGCAGTGGGCTGGGTGGACCTCAGATAAGTCATTTAGACTAACAGGAACTTAATTAATTTTGTTTAATCTTTCTAAAGCTCCACAGGGGGACAGATTGGTATACAGCCCCTCGCCAACTCCTTCACCTCACTTTCAGCCCACCCAGCTAGACTCGGCTCAAAGCTGTAAAACAATGGGGGAGACTGGTCTCGGCATAGATATTGGCTTAATGTTGTGTACAATGATAAAATATGTCATGTCTAATGACACCAGGTGGAGTATAGGTCAGTGTTGCAAACCTACCACAGAAATTCACTAAATATGGTGTGTGTTCAACATGTAGAGAAAGGGAACCTTACTCCAAACACTTCTTATTTATATTTATCTGAATTACTAATTATCACTGAAGGATAACACCAAGCGTTTCTATTGCCTTCCAGGGTAGTGGTGGTAGTTATAGTGGTGGTGGTAGTAGATCCAGGGAAATGTGACTGGAGGATCCAGGGAAATGGGACTGGAGGATCCAGGGAAATGGGACTGGAGGATCCAGAGAAATGGGACTGGAGGATCCAGGGAAATGGGACTGGAGGATCCAGAGAAATGTGACTGGAGGATCCAGAGAAATGTGACTGGAGGATCCAGAGAAATGTGACTGGAGGATCCAGGGAAATGGGACTGGAGGATCCAGAGAAATGTGACTGGAGGATCCAGGGAAATGGGACTGGAGGATCTAGGGAAAACTACACTAAAATGTTCTCTCCTCGTATTCCAACCTTGAGCTATACTGAGATGCAGTTGAGCAGGGCACTCAACTCCTGGTGGGATTAGTAGAAGACTGTGGTTGGACTGCGCGGCTCTGAGGTGTGAATGTGTGTAAATGTAATAATGTGAAGCAGGATGGAGCTGAAAAATAAGCGTTTGCTCAGCAAACTTCTCTGGACTTTAAGATGAATGTGAGAAAATAAAGTTTTTGAAGCACAGCGTGCTAAGGAGGAAATCGATTCAACATGACAATATGTCGCTGCCATAACTAAATAGGAATTCAAAGTCCAATTATTTTTGATAAACTTTTCAAGACTATTTCTGAAGTCACTGTTTCACTTTTATCTAATCCCTTGTTCAAAGAGAAGAAAGAGTTAAAGACTGACTACAGCATTACATGAATGAGGAAGGAATGGAAGTGAAATGATGCACTCCGTTTGTTTTGCTGAAACACTTCTAAGACATAAGTTGGACATTCTGGAGGTTAATGGAGTGTGCTTTTGATTCACAGTCAGCATATCGATGTTTTTGTTGAAAACTGTCTCTAATGGTCTTGTTGACCTCCAGGCTATGTGTACAAATATTGAATTTTGTTACATGTAAGCAAGGCATGCAGCCTTGTGATATGACTGTGCAGTAAACGCCCTACGCAACACACAGTTATTAAATTCTACCAGACACACATGACAAGGGCTAACACTGAGGACGTCTAGGGGACCAATATGGCACACAGTACCTAGAACCATAGTGGATATATTAAGAGGATAAAGAACCTTGAAGTTGTACCAAGACACATTAACCATTAATGGTGTACTTCTTCAAAGCAATGTCTTGGGCTCTCTGAATTAAACAACAGTTATTCAAAGCTCTTTGTTTAAAGAGTACTTTACGTTAGGTGGCAATGATGAACTCTAGGGTCTCTTAGGAGTTGATGGCATCAGCCGCTCTTAAAGTGTCACTTTCACACAGAAACTCCACAACAGTGTCGCTATGCTGCCTTGCTATGCTGGCTTTGTTTTTTCACACAGAACCAAGCAACGGCGGCATAGTAATAATATACAAATAACTGGTGCGACCCAATCCAGGACTCGGAGAAGGTTATAGACGAAGGACGAGTAAAGGCAAACAAACAGAGGCCTCGCACTCAGCAACTAAATTTGATGAAGTGTACAAACAAACTAGAGGACGTTCCATATAAATGCCCAGGAAGACGCAGCCTTTTGGCAGAATGACAAATCTCATGTTTTTTTAAAAAAACATCCAGAAGATTCATCTGCCACGTCAAGCTGACACGCAGAGATTGTGTTGGACTGTCAAAGGAAATGTGCAATGAGCGCGCTACGGAACTAGGAGGTAATTAGTAAGACTTGAGATGATTTTTTTTCTTCTCTTCTCAATACTTAAAATGCAACACCATGCTCACAGCTGAAGGCACACAGATGTTGGAGCTGGTAAATGGAGTTGGGGGAAGAGCTTATTATGATTAAATGAATGTGATTGTGTTGTAACCCAGAGGTAGAGCAGAAGAGCCGTGTAATGCAGCTACAGTAAGAGGTTGTCCTAATGATGATTTCAGAGCTGATGGTATATGAAAGTATTGCCCTTAAGCACAGAAAATGATCTGGGAAGAATAGATGGCGCATGGATGGATGGTTGGTTGGATAGATGGATCCGTGAATGGATGGATGGATGGATGGATTGATGGATGGGTGGTTTGCGATGATGGATGTGTGACCTGATACGCTGCAGGAGTACTTCCACTGACTAAGAGATTGAAAAACTCAAAGGGGCTTAAATATCAATCTTTTGGTTATTTTGAAAAAATGTCAAGATGAGAACAGCAAAATCCAAAAAGCCAAAAACTAAAGCAGATAACAACTAATTGGCAGCAAAAAATCACCAAGGAAAGAAGTGATAGGACAACAGAATCCATTATATTTGATACTGTAAGTATTGCAATGTATTCCCAGTGTGATGATCAGGTAGGAGTGTGTATTAGATTCTACGGTATATTGCAATACACATACTGTGTGTATATATATATATATATATAAATATATATATATACAGCTTAACTTTGACAAAAAAAGAAGAAAATAAACATATGCCGAAACAACCTTTTGTACTATTAAACACTTCTCTTAGAATGGAAAGTAATCACAGCAGCAGTTTGGCATTCTGCAGAAAGCGTCACATCAAGCAGCATGTTAATAACATTGTCGGCCAATAGTGACTCCCGAGCTCCACAATCATCGCTGTAATTAATACTGTCCGAGGGTTTTGAGCTGAAACTTGCAATATTTTGTCGCTCATTCACACATCAGTCTTGTCCAGCTCATTAAAACACTGTAAGAGACATGAATGAGAAATAGATTTTAAAACAATGTCTGCTAATGGAAGCTGAGAGCAAGGATGATTAATGGAGGATTGTTTAATCGATTAATATCCAGCTGGAATTACAGCAAGGGTGGCGTGTTACTGGTTTGAAGACATTAGAGAGCTTACAGCACATGTATACCATCTCAGCTGGCACTTTGCTACATGCAAGCCTTAATATGAATGCAGGAGGTTTACATGTTGGAATGTAGAGTTTAATCACATTTACATTTGCAGCCACATGAACTATGAGGATCCATGTAAGCATGCATTCAGTGGTTTTCTTAACCCCTTGGTTAAAACTGAATTATTTGAAACACTGATTAGAACACATTCAATTCCACGCTTTGAGACTCTGATCCTCTGCTTAGTGCCAGTACTTCTACAGAGAAGGGATGGCAGATTGCTATTTTCCATTAAGAACGAAAGGGGAGGTTTAATACCATAACCTAAAGAATTTTGCGTCCTGCGATTCGATACATACAGAGCAGGTGGTTGATAAGTGGGCATTTTCCTGTATTGTGTTATTGTCAACATCCAACTGCACAGCAGACATTCATGAGATGTTAAGCCCATCGTATCACTTACATGCAAGGACAGTTAATCCCCTGACGCCTGGGAGTTGTGTTGATGACTGAATTTTCTAATCAGTTTTTTAGCTACATTTCATTTGCAATAAATATCTCCTCTCCTCTTTTTTTTGTCCTTTCTCCTCAGGTTGGAGGACATACCATGCTACCTATTCGCTGGATGCCCCCAGAGAGCATCATGTACAGGAAATTCTCCACGGAAAGCGACGTCTGGAGCTTTGGAGTCATCTTGTGGGAGATCTTTACCTATGGGAAGCAGCCTTGGTTTCAGCTGGGCAACAATGAGGTACAACGCGCCTGATGCTTAGATAAACCTTATTTATTAACGAAGAACGTACTGCAGGCCTTCATTCACACATTGAAAGTTACAGCGCTAGGTTATCCAACAGAAAAATGTTAAAGGCTTTTTATTTTTTCATTCACGTAAGTGTGTTTAATTCAAATCACAAAGAAACAGTAAATTAACTATTGTGTTTTTTAAGTTAATAGAATCAAATAGTTTGTTGTTTGGTCACAGAGCTGAAGGGAAAGCATGAGCTGTCTAATAACAGATTTAAATGAACACTGCCAGTCTGGATCTTAATCTACTGCCTCGTGGTGTTTATCTTCTCTTTTTGAGTCTCGCGCTGGCCCAACGAGGTGATAAATTGATGCCACTAGACAAGATGCAGCATTACATAACACTTAGGATTGGTTTGTTTTTTCATTGGAATGCTCTGCTTTGAATCAATAAAATTCAATTAGGATTCTTCCTGTAAAACGCGCCTATTGAGAAAATGAATTAACCTAAAATAATAACCTGGCATGCATTGCACTTAAAAGTATTCCATTGAAACATCAATATGTCCTTTTGCTTGACACAAATACGTAGGTATAACCACATTTCTGTGCATCTCGAGCTGAAAGATTTTTGAGACACTCTAAATGAAACACTCAGCTGATTAAACTACATTGCCTTACAAACCTTATAACAGTGAAATGAGATCAGCACCATATTATGTCATAGCCATAAAAGTGAAAATCCACCATCAGCTGTCTTATTGCAATTTCGTCTTAGACTGGTATATTGTACTTATTTTTCAGTTATTTACGTTATTTGCATAAGTTACGCAATGATACATTACAGCAACAATTAGAAATGGCTATCAGTGACAATGATAAATGATCAGCTGCGTACTGTGGGAACTTGTTTCCAACAGGCCTCATTCTTCACAAGGTTTGTAAGGCTCCATCGCTTTCCAATACAGTTATCCAGGGAAGAAAAAAACGTTACAAACTGCCATGCAGGCCAACATTTCTCAAACCCACAGAACTTTATTTTAAATTCGAAAGGAGATCCAAATATGTCAGTCTGAATGTGTATACAACGATGCACAAGACATTTGATGGAATCTTGCAGCCAAAAAAAAAAAACATGGGTTTGGATATATCACTGTGTGATCACAAAGCTTCTATGAAGAGCTGGAACAAGCTGATGCATGAATATATAAAATTCTGCCAGGCTGTGAGAGAAGATGATGATGTAACAACTCTGAAGCTACTTCAGATGAAATAAAAGGGGACATTTACTTAAGATTTTGCTAAGATACCTGAGCTACCAGCAGTGACCCTCCTATCTGGCTCTCTATGCAGCAGCTGATCCTCCTCCAGGAGCTGAGTTTCCCGCTGCTCATCTGTCCGTCTGAGTAGCTTGTTAAGTTGGGACTGGAGTCTTGCTGCATTTTTCTGGGACACTGGTGGGCTCACAGAGCTATGGTGACAAAATTCACTTTTTGGTTTCACAGTCCCCCTTTTCTTGCATTATTTGCTTTCCATGAAGCACCAGTAAACTAAATCATTTCCTTTTCCAATGCCAAAATATTATTTTAGAAAGTGGTTATACATAGCCCTAACCTTGCACTAGTGGTATCCCGAGATCACATGAGAATTACGGGAGAAAAAAATAACAAAAAAATCCATCGTGTCAGGCTTTAAGTAGCTTTAAGTCAGTCTCGCATTGCCAGACCTATCTCCATAGCTCTGTGGAGGAATGTCTGGCTACACCACACATACATTTTGCAAACTAGCCTCGGGAAGGAACTTGTTTTGAGAAATTCCACTCCAAAGAAATGCCACATAAAATATTAAATGAAGTTAACTGTTACACAATACAGTAAGGTGAGCTATTTAAATCAGCTGATACATGGTTAAACGTAATTTTCCGTGTGTCTGTGTCCATCTGTTCTGAATCATCCATTTAGTAAATGACGTGAACATTTTTTGGAAATCTTTACAATTATTCCAGGAAAGAACCAAGCAGACCTGCTTTGTTTCACCATCCACATTTTCTTCAATACTTAAAGTTTGTTATACTTAAAGATCCTTTTTTAACTGTCCATCATGAGACCAACAATAAATTAGGTGCAATGCTAAATAAGTGAATCAGTGGAAATTCCTCTGCAACCAACATATAACCATGACCATGTTGTTAGGGAGCAAATTCATCAACACATTTCCATAGCTTTACAGCTGTAAATTAGATTCTCTGTCATTCATTTTACTCCCAGGATCATTTTCTTCAACATCTGTTTGGTAGGTTGCTGTTGCCATGATCACTTTACTACTGGTTGTTTGTAATGTTTAAGATCTGGGAATTTATGCAGAGAGGATCCATATGTCTTTGCAGGAATGGATGCTATATCCCCCCCCCAGTCTAAGTCTCAAGGCAGTCTGTCTACCAGGCCTCTCATCCTTTGGTAAAAAAGACAGAAGAAACAGAATGTAACAGAAGAGAGAAGCAGTGCTTTTTTCCCTCTTAACATGTTTTTATTTAAAAATTGTAAGAGGATAAACCCCTTGAGATGCACCATCTCGTTTTCAAGGGGGTACATAAATACATAAATATTAATATAAATATAAATAATGATAATGAATTGAACAAGCCAACAAAACAGAACAATGAACACAGTAACATCAATAAGCACATAGACATAAGGGCTGTCCTACACCTTAACACCACATCTGCTGAATCTGCTGCAAGAGTCCTCTATGGAACTAGCGAGTCCTCGGAGACTTCACATGAAGCTACAGCCAATCCCTAACAGGAAAGTTTAGTGTAAACAAGCATTAGAGGAAACAAGTCATTTGATTTCAGTGAGTCAGGCAAAATATTGCAATACCCCCCCCCCCAATCTCTTTAAAGATTCTAGGCACAGTACAGCAAGCTGTAGTTGAGAGTCTAAGGACAATAGAATAGGGTGTTCCCAGTTGGTTGTTGTAATATTTTGTATTCCTTCAGGTTTTTACTGGTGTTGACAGTCTTGAGTAAAAACCAGTGAAATCATATTTATTTAAACACAGATTAGGTTTGTTGTGCATTCTTTCCAGAAGATAAGGCTTCAGATAGGAGTAGATTATCCATTGCTGTTGCTCTGACACTGTGTTGTTGTGCTGCTAGCTAGCAAGAGCATCAAATTGCATGACACCTTAATATGTCTTAGGGAGAGCTTCCATTCTTCCGCTTCAGCTGTATTGGTAATTACTCTACGTCTTCATAACTGAACATCTTTTCAGTACCAAAGAAAATACATTGTACAAGAAGACAATGCTTTAAGAAGTAAATACAAAATGCTGTGCATGTCTTCAGTGCAGCCACAGTCATTACACACAAATAGACCCCATCCATTCTTTTGGCCTGTAATTGACACACAAAATGAAGTCAAATTGTTACAACAGCAATGAGTCATCTGGCTAATTAGAGCACAAGTCTAACAAAGAAATGATCAATCCCTCCTTTAGCAACATCTCGAACATCCACCCCCACGGATATTCAGTATTATTGTTATTTTGTGCTGCGGCAAAAAAACAATCTTGTTTCCCATTTATTATTGGACAATTTTAAGAATGAATGCATACAGGTTATATTTTCATCTCAGTTTCATTAGTTCAAACCTCAAAGGACAGTCTGCTCAGTGTCACCGGTTTCTCATTATGACCAAACCAATGCAATCAGTGAGTGAAAATCATCTGTCTCTCTCCACTGCCCTGTCTCCTCTGCAGGTTATTGAGGGCATAACCCAGGGTCGGGTTCTGGAGAGGCCACGGATCTGTCCTAAGGAGGTATTTGACATCATGCTGGGCTGCTGGCAGAGGGAACCGCAGCAGCGACTGAACATTAAGGACATTCAGAAGGTCCTGTTCGCCATGGGGAAAGCCACGCCGGTCTACCTGGACATCCTGGGCTAGCAGTGGCCCGGGGTGGCCCGTTCTTCACCAGACACACAGAACAACAGAGACATACAGACAGACCGACCCACACCAATCCAGGAATAACCAAACCAACCTACTCCACTGTCGAAAAACACCTACAATGTTTGGGAAGGACTTAAGTGCCTGCAACACTTTTGGATATAGTGGATAAAACGTATTCAAAAAACACGCACTTTTACATTTTGTTTAATTGCGTATAAGATGTACAGGTTTGAAGAAGACTCCTTTTTTTTTTTCAAAAAACTGCAAAAATACAAAGAAATGGATACAAAGAGGGAAGTAAAGTGGACTGGCAAAAGGAAAATGGCCACAGTTATATTATGGAGAGAACACATCAGAGTTAAAATCTATCCTGGGTTTGGTTTAATGAATATATATAGAAATATTTACATATATTTTATATTTATTTCTTTTTGTCAGGGTGTTGAAGGGTCTACCATGTGTGTTGCTAAGGGCTTGGCCCTGTCCGAGGACGTCACAGACAAAATATTGGCAGGGACTTGAGGATGGTAGCCTTACTTGCACTCTGACTGGCTGGCATGGAGCTTTTAATGGGAACTCTTCCACTCCACTGTGGAATAACACTGGAGGGTTGGAATAAAAAAAAAAAAACCCAATCAGACAACCGACAAATCTATTTTAATTTAAAACATAATGTACATATTGTAAAATTTTATGTGTCAAATGTTTATGTTAACTTATTTTTTCTGGTGTTATTTTGGTTCCTTTTCTGACTGTGATCTGGGTGGCAAAGTATAAAGCTATGATATTTGTTTTCATCCTAATCTACAGGAGATTTATCTTGGGAAATATCTGTGTCAGTGATGGTAGGTTGTCTTATGTGATGAAGGTGAATGGCAGTGAATACAGTTTGAAAAGTCAGCTGATACCGAATCACAGAGACTCTGGAGAATGGGGGACGACTCACAGCCATCAACATGATGATGAAGCCTCATAGTCACTTTCCAGTTCATTTGCTTTTTATGGCAAGAATAATGCCTTGATAAGTAATATCTTACACCACACCCCTCAAACACATACACACGCTTTGAAAAACTGCTCTGTCATTGTTAAGCGTTTTTGGTGTGAAACTGCTTTTCCACTCTAAAGAAAACATTTTTGTAACTGGAAGTATGAATCATTTGTTAACTGCAGGTGAGGTGCCTCACATATAAAAAGAAAATCTGTAGAAATAGTTAGACATTTTGGGAAATACACTTATTTACTTTCCTGCTGAGACTTATGAATTTTTGATTGCTGCTACTCTTGTATCTGTCAGATCAACATGAAGCTCTAGCCAGTAGGCGTTTCGCTTAACTTAGCATAAAGACTGGACACAGAGGCTGTTGGAATAGCTTGGTATATGCTGGACAGACGCAAGAGTGGCATTGATCTTGTCATCTAACTCTAATTTTTAGGCTGATACCATAAGGATCCCATCACTTCACAAGCCGAAAAGGAGCACGATGAAATGAAAACATTATGTTTTTACTGTTCTGATTTCTTTTCCACCAACTGTACATGACTCTTTTCTCACTTTTTTCTTCATCGCACTCGTGGCCTTTGCATGTTTAGCAATGATATGGTTGTGCACCCGTCTATTGCTTTGTTAAAAAACCCTTCTGCCAAGACCAGAAAGCAGGTACACCAGAAATAATAATCACTCGAGTGGAGTGTGTGGTATTGCGCGTTCCATATTTTTGATCATTTGTATTTAATGAACTGGAAAACATGAAGAGTTTTGCTCCAAAATGTGGAAAAAAACATGACCTGTAAATTGCATAACAGCAAAAAACAAACCAAAAAACAAATGAAATTACTTGTAAAGACTCATTCCTAATTAAGTGCTGGGAATGAGTTCATTTTTAATGAGTGAATTCTGTAGATGTATTAGACACTGAATGACAAACCTCAGGCAACAATTTTATTTTCTGTTGTATCTGGATATATGGCGTTTTGGAGTGGAACTCTTCACATCTCTTCCTTATTATCCTGACATGACTTCTCACAGTATCACAGTGTTGTCTCTGTTCCTCGTGGGACTATGTAAATCATTAATGAGCATTCAGTTATTTCTAGTATTTTATATGAAAGGCAGGATCAAATCCAACGAGTTACCCAAAGCATTGAGTTTTGTGTATTCTTTTGTGGTAAAGATAAACGCTTAAAGACATTATGACACAGATGTGAGCATTTGCAGGGTATTGTAATCCTTTTAATGGTGAGTTGAATATTGTTTAAAAGTTTGTTTTTTTCTTTTCTTGGATGAACTAACTGAACACTTTTTGAAGCAAAGTTGGCATATTACCATGTACACATGTTACAGAATATAAAAATGTTGGTATAACAACTGCAGTATATAAAATACTGGTATTCCATGATAGATCTTTGTATTAATGTGACTCTCTTAAGAAAATGTCTTCAAACAATCAGACAATCTCCTTTTCCATTTTGTCCTGTCTTGTAAAGATGTGTAAATTTGACAAAATCTTCATCTAAATCTGTCACAAAGCTGAACGTGATGTGTTCGGTGTGCGTCTGCTGCTCTTCTTTCCACTTCTGAAGTGATAGCATTGTATTGAAGGGGCGGCTGTGGTCCAGGGGCTTGACCAAGTCGTCTACTACGTCACAGGCATTGCAGTTTGATGCTTGGTTCCTTCCGTCCACATGTCAAAGTGTCCGTAAAGATGGACAGACCACCTCGTTGCATAGCAGCTTTGTGGCCCAATCAATGTGTTCTTTATTTTTTTTATTGTGGTTGGTCAATACATTTTTCCAAAATCAGAAAACCTTTACATTCGTCAGTCACAATGATATATTCCATATTCATCCATACATCCATACTCATTAAAAAACCTTCCCTACAACTTGAAGATCTTCCTCAGTATCAAATGTAATCCAGTTCATATATGTCTGTAAAAATAACAGCAGGAACCTCAATTAGCTAATATTAATAATACATTACATTTACATAGAGCTTTATCATTGCTTCGGGGCAGACGGACTACTCTCTAACACCCACCAATGTGTAGCACCCACCTGGGTGATGCACGGCATCCTTACGACGCCAGCCACTCACCACACATCATATCTAGTGCAGCTTGACTTTGAATAGTGCAGATTCACCTACAGGAAAATGTATGTTGCCTGAAAGCCATACTAGACAGTTTGAAAAAGTACTCCCACCAAGTCTGTTTATGTCATGTCAAGATACATGGTAGTTTGTTTAATTATACTTTTAATATTCTAAGATACTAGAATCAAACACCAGTGAAATATAAGCATGTGTTCCATTTACTACCTTTTTCTATATATTTCATTGGCCAGATAGGTGCATTGTCAGAAGAGGTTAGAATGAGCTTCAGTGAAGGTTGAACCAGTAAAACCTACTTTGATGTGTGGATCTCCGTATTTCTTTTTTTTTGCCAAAGGCCCTTGCTAAGCCCTCCCTGCCTCACCAATGCAGTGGCCTTGATCCAATAACACCTTTTCCTCAAAATAAAAAATAACATACTGTAGCTGCTGGTCACATCTGACCTGCCAGAGGATTTAGTTTTAAATTGAACACCAGTAGTAAAATGTATCCATGGAACAGTGAGATTAGACAGTGTTAGCTAAGCTAACCAGCTAACCAGACATTGGATCAGCTGCAGATTAAGTGATTTTCTCAGAGGCGCATAACATGTTGAGGAGCAAGAACAGATTGTTTGACCACACTATAAAATTTAATCATGCTGACCAATTGTAATTTTTGGTTTTTTAATGGAGGCAGGAAGTGAGGAGAGAGAGCGCAACAACGATGACATTGCAGTAAAAAAGCATTAACCATTAAGTAAGAACACGCCACGACCCTAGTTGCTTCATAGGGTTGTAGTGACCGCTATGTGCCAGAGGGTTGAATGCCTATAGGTATGAATATACATTCATATGTTGTGTTCAGGCTTTCAAATAGCTTAAGATAGTCCATCACAGTCAAATGAAAACATCACTGTCTGACAATGCTGACAAAGAAATACTTTCAGCGTTATTGTTGCTACATACTTGGAGGCTTCACTGGTGAGTGTCCGACTCTGCCCCGAAAAACACTTCCATAAGTTGTTTGATCAAAAAGCAATTCCTACCCATATTTAGGTTTATAGTGGCAGCGCCATCTAACGGCCTCCAGTAATCATAAAGGGAGCCAGGCAGGAAGTAAGGTGACTGAGTATAAGAAATTCTGCATAAAAAGGTAGGTTGGGGTGCTGGATAGGTCATACGCAAGAAACCAGAGTGCATGGCCCGTTTAAAAAAAGTAGATGGCAAGTTTTGTTGTTTTTTTACTTTTCAGAACAAAAAGAACTACTTCATGTTCTGTGTTATGTGCATAACCAGAAGTTAAGTAACATAACAAATGATTTTAACCCAAACTGCAATGTTTTTGTAAACTAAGTAGTATTTGTGCCCAAAGCTAACCAACTTTTTAACAGCGGTGATGTATTTCAAACTGCAACCTTTATGTTCTCGGGTTTAGATGAAAGGAAAGTTATGCTCCTGTTGGTCATATTTCCTGTCACCTGTAGGAAGATACAGTAGGAGGTAGGAATTAACGACCTTTATCGTTGCGTGGTTCTGGGGGACTTGTTGGAGTTTCCGCATATAAGATGACAGCCATTCCATTATTGCTTTAGTTGCCCTCTTACAAACAACGGAAAATAGAGACGCAGTCAGAGCCGAGGGATTTGAGGTCAGTAAGCAGTGTGTTATAATGGTACTACATTAATTGTTTATTGATTTACAATTACACAGTGTTTTGTGTGTTTAGTTTTCTCTGTGTGTGTGTGTGTGTGTGTGTGTGTGTGTGTGTGCGTGCATGTGTGCGTGCTTGTATTTGTGGTTTAGTCTGGAGAATCTCAAGTGTCAAGTTTCAACTTCTGCAGCCTGGAACATCAGCTGAGCAATATTTATAGGGTAGCCAATCGTAAGCACATCACAAACATGTTAACTAAAAGTCACGTACAGTAAATACAACTAGAAAATGCTTGTGAATGCAGGAAAGCTTAATTGCTAAAGCTAAACTGGATCGCTGTCCTAATTGCGTAAGAAGAAGGTGAAGTAGTGAGAATAGTAGGAAAAGGGAATTCTTAAATATGACGTGATTAAACAGTGACTATTTCATTAATAACTGACATATTGACAGAGAAAGACATATAAACGTATACAAATGGAGAGAGAGGCTTTTTGGTAACTGGTATGTCAAAAAAGTATAGTATGTAAAAAAACTATAGTATAGTGGAAAACAAGTGATAAAAAGTCATAGTATAGTATTCTGAAAAAGTCTTAGTATAGCATCTCAAAAAATGCATAGTATAGTGCGTACAGTGTATTGAAAAAAGTCATAGTATAGTGGGGGTGGTAAAGTCATAGTACAGTATTTCCAAAAAAGTTATGGTATAGTATGTCGAAAAAGTCACACTAAAGTTTATTAAAAAAAGTCATAGAATAGTACGTTGAAAAAGTCCTAGTATAGTATGTCAAAAAAGACATAGTATATATATCGAAAAAAATGTCCTAGGAGAGTATGTCAAAAAAGTAATACTATAGTATGTCGGAAAAGTCAGAGTATAGTATATCGAAAAAAGTCATATTATAGTATGTTGAAAAAGTCATAGTATAGTATGTTTAAAAAAGTCATAGTATATTATGTTAAAAAAGTCATAGTATAGAATGTAAAAAAAAGTCATGGTATAGTATGTCAAAAAAGTCATTGTATAGTATGTCAAAAAAAATCTAAAAAAGTTGTAGTATAGTATGTCAAAAAAGTCATAGTATAATATTTCGAAAAAGTCATTGTATAGCATGTCGAAAAAGTCATAGTATAGTATATCAAAAAAAAGTCATAGTATAGTATATCAAAAAAAAGTCATAGCATAGTATGTGGAAAAAAGTCATAGTATAATGTGTCGAAAAAGTCATAGTATAGTATGGCAAAAAAAAAATTCGTAATATAGTATGTCGAAAAAAGTCAAGGTATAGTATGTCGAAAAAAATCAGAAAAAGTCATAGTATAGTATGTCGAATTAGTCATAGAATAGTATGTCGACACAGTCATAGCACAGTATGTCGAAAAAGTCATAGTATAGTATATCGAAAAAAAGTCATAGTATAGTATGTCAAAAAAGTCATAGTATAATATGTCAAAAAAGTCATAGTATGGTATGTCAAATAAGTCATGGTATAGCATGTCGAATTAGTCATAGTATAGTATGTCAAAATAAGTCTTAGTATAGTATGTAGAAAAAGTCATAGTCTAGTATATCGAAAAGAAAGTCCTAGTATAGTAAGGAAAAAAAAAATCGCAAAAAGTCATAGTATAGTATATCAAAAAAAATCTAAAAAAGTCATAGAATAGTACGTTGAAAAAGTCCTAGTATAGTA
The DNA here is from genome assembly GCA_013375575.1 of Percina caprodes. Lineage (NCBI taxonomy): Eukaryota > Metazoa > Chordata > Actinopteri > Perciformes > Percidae > Percina > Percina caprodes. The sequence continues at coordinate 648,428 of JABXJD010000033.1, read as the reverse complement.
TGTCAAAAAAGACATAGTATATATATCGAAAAAAATGTCCTAGGAGATTATGTCAAAAAAGTAATACTCGGAAAAAAAAAAGTCAGAAAAAGTCATAGTATAGTATGTTGAAAAAGTCATAGTATAGTATGTTTAAAAAAGTCATAGTATATTATGTTGAAAAAGTCATAGTATAGAATGTAAAAAAAAGTCATGGTATAGTATGTCAAAAAAGTCATTGTATAGTATGTCAAAAAAAAATCTAAAAAAGTTGTAGTATAGTATGTCATAAAAGTCATAGTATAATATTTCGAAAAAGTCATTGTATAGCATGTCGAAAAAGTCATAGTATAGTATAACAAAAAACAGTCATAGCATAGTATGTCAAAAAAGTCATAGTATAGTATGTCAAAAAAAATCTAAAAAAGTTATAGTATAGTATGTCAAAAAAGTCATAGTATAATATTTCGAAAAAGTCATTGTATAGCATGTCGAAAAAGTCATAGTATAGTATAACAAAAAACAGTCATAGCATAGTATGTCGAAAAAAGTCATAGTATAATATGTCGAAAAAGTCATAGTATAGTATGGCAAATAAAAAAGTCATAATATAGTATGTCGAAAAAAGTCAAGGTATAGTATGTCGAAAAAGTCCTAGTATAGTAGGTAGAATAAGTCCTAGTATAGTATGTAAAAAAGAAATCTAAAAAAGTCTTAGAATAGTATGTCGAAAAAAATCTAAAAAAGTCATAGAATAGTATGTCGGAAAAGTCATAGCACAGTATGTCGAAAAAGTCATGGTATAGTATATCGAAAAAAAGTCATAGTATAGTATGTCAAAAAAGTCATAGTATAATATCTCAAAAAAGTCATAGTATGGTATGTCAAATAAGTCATGGTATAGCATGTCGAATTAGTCATAGTATAGTATGTCAAAATAAGTCTTAGTATAGTATGTAGAAAAACTCATAGTCTAGTATATTGAAAAGAAGTCCTAGTATAGTAAGGAAAAAAAAATCGCAAAAAGTCATAGTATAGTACGTTGAAAAAGTCCTAGTATAGTATGTCAAAAAAGACATAGCATAGTATACCGAAAAAAATGTCCTAGGAAAGTATGTCAAAAAAGTAATACTATAGTATGTTGGAAAAGTCAGAGTATAGTATATCGAAAAAAGTCATAGTATAGTATGTTGAAAAAGTCATAGTATAGTATGTTTAAAAAAGTCATAGTGTATTATGTTGAAAAAGTCATAGTATAGAATGTAAAAAATAGTCATTGTATAGTATGTTGAAAAAAGTCAGGGTATAGTATATATTATAGTATGTCGACAAAGTCATATGATAGTATGTCGAAAAAGTCATAGTATAATATGTCAAAAAAGTCATAGTATCGTATATTGAAAAAAGTAATAGTATAGTATGCCGAAGAAGTCATAGTATAATATGTCGAAAAAGTCATAGTATAGAATGGCGAAAAAAAAGTCATAGTACAGTATGTCGAAAAAAGTCAAGGTATAGTACTTAAAATAAAAATCAGAAAATGTATGTCAAAAACGAATGAGGGAATGACTCCCCAGAGCTAGGTTAGAAACAAGCATTACTGGGACATGGATGCACACAAATGGAAAGATAGAAAGATAGACGAGACAGGAGCTCAGTGTGTCAAAGGAAGTCCCCCAGCTGACTAAAAGAAAGAAGAAAACTAGGAGAGACAGGGTAAAGAGAGGAGCCTGGTTGGGCTAGAACTCTCCCCAACCAGATCGGGCTGTATGCCCTGCCTCCCTCCAGTTTTATTATATTATTGATTATATGATAGATAGATCTGATACTAGTATAGTATATTGAAAATAAGTCATAGTATATTATGTCGAAAACGTCATAGTATAATATGTCGAAGAAGTCATAGTAGAGTATGTCGAAAAAAGTCATAGTATAGTATGTTGAAAAATGCATGGTATAGTATGTTGAAAAAGTCATAGTATAGTATGTCAAGTCATAGTATAGTATGTCAAAAAAGTCATAGTATAGCATATTGAAAAATGCATGGTATAGTATGTTGAAAAAGTCATAGTATAGTATGTCGAAAAAGTCATAGTATAGCATGTTGAAAAATGCATGGTATAGTATGTCAAAAAAGTCATAGAATAGTATGTCAAAACAGTCATAGTATAGTATATCGAAAAAGTCATAGTATATTATATCGTAAAAAAATTCATAGCATAGTATGTCGAAACAATTCATAGTATAGTATGTCGAAAAGTCATAGTATAGAAAGTTGTAGTATAATATGTCAAAAAAGGCATTGTGTAGTATGTTGAAAAAGTCATAGTATAGTATGTCGAAAAAGTCATAGTATAGTATGTCAAAAAATGTCATAGTATAGTATGTCAAAAAAAAATCTAAAAAGTTGTAGTATAGTATGTCAAAAAAGTCATAGTATAATATTTCGAAAAAGTCATTGTATAGCATGTCGAAAAAGTCATAGTATAGTATAACAAAAAACAGTCATAGCATAGTATGTCGAAAAAAGTCATAGTATAATATGTCGAAAAAGTCATAGTATAGTATGGCAAATAAAACAGTCATAATATAGTATGTCGAAAAAAGTCAAGGTATAGTATGTCGAAAAAGTCATAGTATAGTATATCGAAAAAGTCATAGTATAGTAGGTCGAATAAGTCCTAGTATAGTATGTAAAAAAGAAATCTAAAAAAGTCTTAGAATAGTATGTCGAAAAAAATCTAAAAAAGTCATAGAATAGTATGTCGGAAAAGTCATAGTATAGTATGTCGAATAAGTCCTAGTAGAGTATGTAAAAAAAAATCTTAAAAAGTCATAGAATAGTATGTCGAAAAAATCATAGTATAGTATGTCGAAAAAGTCATAGTATATTATATCGAAAAAAGTCATGTTATAATACGTCAAAAACTTCATAGTATAGTATGTGAAAAATTCAAAGTATAGCATATCGAAAAGTCGTAGTATAGTATATCTAAAAAAGTCATAGTTTAGTAGGTTGAAAAAATCAAGATATAGTATGTCGAAAAATAATCTAAAAAAGTCATAGTGTAGTATGTCAAAAAAGTCATAGAATAGCATGTCGAAAAAAGTCAAAAATTTCATAGTATATTATGTCGAAAAAGTCAAGGTCTAGTATGTTGAAAACGTCATAGTACAGTATGTCAAAAAAGTGATAGTATAGTACGTTGAAGAAGGCATAGTATAGTGTGTCGAAAAAGTCATAGTATGGTATGTCCAAAAAATCGAAAAAGTCATAGAATAATTTTTTATTCACAATTTCAATTTTATTCACAGTTTCAATTCATAACAAGTGTTATCTTGAGACACTTTATAGATAGATAAAGTCTAGACCTCTAGACCACACTCCATAATTTACAAGGACCCAACAGTTCTTGTAATTCCCTCAGACCAAGCCACAGTGCCACATTGGCGAGGAGAAACTTCCTTTTGGCAGAAACCTGGGACAGCTCTTGGTAGGCGGTGTCTGACGACCGGTTGGGGTTAGAATGAAGAGTGGCAATAACAGTCACAAAAAATTATAATTTGTAGTAGTTCTTTGTAGTAGTTCATAGCACAGCAGGGCACTGTGCGGCATTACAAGGCACAGCAGGACGTAGCAGGGCACAGCAGAGCGTAGCAGGATGAACATGGCATCGCAGAATGTGTATCAGGACCATGGCGACAGCTGCTACCATGATTTTGGAGCCTCCTGATCCAAGGAAACATGCTGGGAAAAAGAACATAAGGACTCTGGGGAATTACTCCCAGAGGTAGGTTAGAAACAAGCATTACTGGGACATGGATGCACACAAATGGAAAGATAGAAAGATAGACGACAGAGGAGCTCAGTGTGTCAAAGGAAGTCCCCCAGCTGACTAAAAGAAAGAAGAAAACTAGGAGAGACAGGGTAAAGAGAGGAGCCTGGTTGGGCTAGAACTCTCCCCAACCAGATCGGGCTGTATGCCCTGCCTCCTCCAGTTTTATTATATTATTGATTATATGATAGATAGATCTGATACTATTATAGTATATTGAAAATAAGTCATAGTATAGTATGTCGAAAAAGTCATAGTATAATATGTCGAAGAAGTCATAGTAGAGTATGTCGAAAAAAGTCATAGTATAGTATGTTGAAAAATGCATGGTATAGTATGTTGAAAAAGTCATAGTATAGTATGTCGAAAAAGTCATAGTATAGCATGTTGAAAAATGCATAGTATAGTATGTCAAAAAAGTCATAGAATAGTATGTCAAAACAGTCATAGTATAGTATATCGAGAAAGTCATAGTATAGTATATCGTAAAAAAAGTCATAGCATAGTATGTTGAAACATTTCATAGTATAGTATGTCGAAAAAGTCATAGTATCGTATGTCAAAAAAGTCATAGTATAATATTTGGAAAAAGTCATATAGCATGTCGAAAAAGTCATAGTATAGTATAATAAAAAACAGTCATAGCATAGTATGTTGAAAAAAGTCATAGTATAATATGTCGAAAAAGTCATAGTATAGTATGGCAAATAAAAAAGTCATAATATAGTATGTCGAAAAAAATCAGAAAAAGTCATAGTATAGTATGTCGACACAGTCATACCACAGTATGTCGAAAAAGTCATAGTATAGTATATCGAAAAAAAGTCATAGTATAGTAGGTCGAATAAGTCCTAGTATAGTATGTAAAAAAAAAATCTAAAAAAGTCTTAGTATAGTATGTTGAAAAAAATCTAAAAAAGTCATAGAATAGTATGTCGGAAAAGTCATAGCACAGTATGTCGAAAAAGTCATGGTATAGTATATCGAAAAAAAGTCATAGTATAGTATGTCAAAAAAGTCATAGTATAATATCTCAAAAAAGTCATAGTATGGTATGTCAAATAAGTCATGGTATAGCATGTCGAATTAGTCATAGTATAGTATGTCAAAATAAGTCTTAGTATAGTATGTAGAAAAACTCATAGTCTAGTATATTGAAAAGAAGTCCTAGTATAGTAAGGAAAAAAAAATCGCAAAAAGTCATAGTATAGTACGTTGAAAAAGTCCTAGTATAGTATGTCAAAAAAGACATAGCATAGTATACCGAAAAAAATGTCCTAGGAAAGTATGTCAAAAAAGTAATACTATAGTATGTTGGAAAAGTCAGAGTATAGTATATCGAAAAAAGTCATAGTGTATTATGTTGAAAAAGTCATAGTATAGAATGTAAAAAATAGTCATTGTATAGTATGTTGAAAAAAGTCAGGGTATAGTATATATTATAGTATGTCGACAAAGTCATATGATAGTATGTCGAAAAAGTCATAGTATAATATGTCAAAAAAGTCATAGTATCGTATATTGAAAAAAGTAATAGTATAGTATGCCGAAGAAGTCATAGTATAATATGTCGAAAAAGTCATAGTATAGAATGGCGAAAAAAAAGTCATAGTACAGTATGTCGAAAAAAGTCAAGGTATAGTACTTAAAATAAAAATCAGAAAATGTATGTCAAAAACGAATGAGGGAATGACTCCCCAGAGCTAGGTTAGAAACAAGCATTACTGGGACATGGATGCACACAAATGGAAAGATAGAAAGATAGACGAGAGGAGCTCAGTGTGTCAAAGGAAGTCCCCAGCTGACTAAAAGAAAGAAGAAAACTAGGAGAGACAGGGTAAAGAGAGGAGCCTGGTTGGGCTAGAACTCTCCCCAACCAGATCGGGCTGTATGCCCTGCCTCCAGTTTTATTATATTATTGATTATATGATAGATAGATCTGATACTAGTATAGTATATTGAAAATAAGTCATAGTATATTATGTCGAAAACGTCATAGTATAATATGTCGAAGAAGTCATAGTAGAGTATGTCGAAAAAAGTCATAGTATAGTATGTTGAAAAATGCATGGTATAGTATGTTGAAAAAGTCATAGTATAGTATGTCAAGTCATAGTATAGTATGTCAAAAAAGTCATAGTATAGCATATTGAAAAATGCATGGTATAGTATGTTGAAAAAGTCATAGTATAGTATGTCGAAAAAGTCATAGTATAGCATGTTGAAAAATGCATGGTATAGTATGTCAAAAAAGTCATAGAATAGTATGTCAAAACAGTCATAGTATAGTATATCGAAAAAGTCATAGTATATTATATCGTAAAAAAATTCATAGCATAGTATGTCGAAACAATTCATAGTATAGTATGTCGAAAAGTCATAGTATAGAAAGTTGTAGTATAATATGTCAAAAAAGGCATTGTGTAGTATGTTGAAAAAGTCATAGTATAGTATGTCGAAAAAGTCATAGTATAGTATGTCAAAAAATGTCATAGTATAGTATGTCAAAAAAAAATCTAAAAAAGTTGTAGTATAGTATGTCAAAAAAGTCATAGTATAATATTTCGAAAAAGTCATTGTATAGCATGTCGAAAAAGTCATAGTATAGTATAACAAAAAACAGTCATAGCATAGTATGTCGAAAAAAGTCATAGTATAATATGTCGAAAAAGTCATAGTATAGTATGGCAAATAAAACAGTCATAATATAGTATGTCGAAAAAAGTCAAGGTATAGTATGTCGAAAAAGTCATAGTATAGTATATCGAAAAAAAGTCATAGTATAGTAGGTCGAATAAGTCCTAGTATAGTATGTAAAAAAGAAATCTAAAAAAGTCTTAGAATAGTATGTCGAAAAAAATCTAAAAAAGTCATAGAATAGTATGTCGGAAAAGTCATAGTATAGTATGTCGAATAAGTCCTAGTAGAGTATGTAAAAAAAAATCTTAAAAAGTCATAGAATAGTATGTCGAAAAAATCATAGTATAGTATGTCGAAAAAGTCATAGTATATTATATCGAAAAAAGTCATGTTATAATACGTCAAAAACTTCATAGTATAGTATGTGAAAAAATTCAAAGTATAGCATATCGAAAAAGTCGTAGTATAGTATATCTAAAAAAAAGTCATAGTTTAGTAGGTTGAAAAAAATCAAGATATAGTATGTCGAAAAATAATCTAAAAAAGTCATAGTGTAGTATGTCAAAAAAGTCATAGAATAGCATGTCGAAAAAAGTCAAAAATTTCATAGTATATTATGTCGAAAAAGTCAAGGTCTAGTATGTTGAAAACGTCATAGTACAGTATGTCAAAAAAGTGATAGTATAGTACGTTGAAGAAGGCATAGTATAGTGTGTCGAAAAAGTCATAGTATGGTATGTCCAAAAAAATCGAAAAAAGTCATAGAATAATTTTTTATTCACAATTTCAATTTTATTCACAGTTTCAATTCATAACAAGTGTTATCTTGAGACACTTTATAGATAGATAAAGTCTAGACCTCTAGACCACACTCCATAATTTACAAGGACCCAACAGTTCTTGTAATTCCCTCCAGACCAAGCCACAGTGCCACATTGGCGAGGAGAAACTTCCTTTTGGCAGAAACCTGGGACAGCTCTTGGTAGGCGGTGTCTGACGACCGGTTGGGGTTAGAATGAAGAGTGGCAATAACAGTCACAAAAAATTATAATTTGTAGTAGTTCTTTGTAGTAGTTCATAGCACAGCAGGGCACTGTGCGGCATTACAAGGCACAGCAGGACGTAGCAGGGCACAGCAGAGCGTAGCAGGATGAACATGGCATCGCAGAATGTGTATCAGGACCATGGCGACAGCTGCTACCATGATTTTGGAGCCTCCCTGATCCAAGGAAACATGCTGGGCGAAAAAGAACATAAGGACTCTGGGGAATTACTCCCCAGAGGTAGGTTAGAAACAAGCATTACTGGGACATGGATGCACACAAATGGAAAGATAGAAAGATAGACGACAGAGGAGCTCAGTGTGTCAAAGGAAGTCCCCCAGCTGACTAAAAGAAAGAAGAAAACTAGGAGAGACAGGGTAAAGAGAGGAGCCTGGTTGGGCTAGAACTCTCCCCAACCAGATCGGGCTGTATGCCCTGCCTCCCTCCAGTTTTATTATATTATTGATTATATGATAGATAGATCTGATACTATTATAGTATATTGAAAATAAGTCATAGTATAGTATGTCGAAAAAGTCATAGTATAATATGTCGAAGAAGTCATAGTAGAGTATGTCGAAAAAAGTCATAGTATAGTATGTTGAAAAATGCATGGTATAGTATGTTGAAAAAGTCATAGTATAGTATGTCGAAAAAGTCATAGTATAGCATGTTGAAAAATGCATAGTATAGTATGTCAAAAAAGTCATAGAATAGTATGTCAAAACAGTCATAGTATAGTATATCGAGAAAGTCATAGTATAGTATATCGTAAAAAAAGTCATAGCATAGTATGTTGAAACATTTCATAGTATAGTATGTCGAAAAAGTCATAGTATCGTATGTCAAAAAAGTCATAGTATAATATTTGGAAAAAGTCATATAGCATGTCGAAAAAGTCATAGTATAGTATAATAAAAAACAGTCATAGCATAGTATGTTGAAAAAAGTCATAGTATAATATGTCGAAAAAGTCATAGTATAGTATGGCAAATAAAAAAGTCATAATATAGTATGTCGAAAAAAATCAGAAAAAGTCATAGTATAGTATGTCGACACAGTCATACCACAGTATGTCGAAAAAGTCATAGTATAGTATATCGAAAAAAAGTCATAGTATAGTAGGTTGAATAAGTCCTAGTATAGTATGTAAAAAAAAAATCTAAAAAAGTCTTAGTATAGTATGTTGAAAAAAATCTAAAAAAGTCATAGAATAGTATGTCGGAAGAGTCCTAGTATAGTATGTCGAATAAGTCCTAGTATAGTATGTAAAAAAAAAATCTAAAAAAGTCATAGAATAGTCTGTCGAAAAAATCATAGTATAGTATGTTGAAAAAGTCATAGTATAGTATGTGTAAAAAGTCATAGTATATTATATCGAAAAAAGTCATGTTATAATATGTCAAAAACTTCATAGTATAATATGTGAAAAAGTCATAGTATATTATATCGAAAAAAGTCATGTTATAATACGTCAAAAACGTCATAGTATAGTATGTGAAAAAATTCAAAGTATAGCATATCGAAAAAGTCGTAGTATAGTATATCTAAAAAAAAGTCATAGTTTAGTAGGGTGAAAAAAATCAAGATATAGCATGTCGAAAAATAATCGAAAAAGTCATAGTGTAGTATGTCAAAAAAGTCATAGAATAGCATGTCGAAAAAAGTCAAAAATTTCATAGTATATTATGTCGAAAAAGTCAAGGTATAGTATGTTGAAAACGTCATAGTACAGTATGTCAAAAAAGTGATAGTATAGTACGTTGAAGAAGGCATAGTATAGTGTGTCGAAAAAGTCATAGTATGGCATGTCCAAAAAAATCGAAAAAAGTCATAGAATAATTTCAATTTCAATTTTATTCACAGTTTCAATTCATAACAAGTGTTATCTTGAGACACTTTACAGATAGATAGAGTCTAGACCTCTAGACCACACTCCATAATTTACAAGGACCCAACAGTTCTTGTAATTCCCTCCAGACCAAGCAACAGTGCCACATTGGCGAGGAGAAACTTCCTTTTGGCAGAAACCTGGGACAGCTCTTGGTAGGCGGTGTCTGACGACCGGTTGGGGTTAGAATGAAGAGTGGCAATAACAGTCACAAAAAATTATAATTTGTAGTAGTTCTTTGTAGTAGTAAATAGCAAAGCAGGGCACTGTGCGGCATTATAAGGCATTGAAAAATGCATGGTATAGTATGTCAAAAAAGTCATAGAATAGTATGTCGAAAAATTTCATAGTATAGTATGTCGAAAAAAGTCATAGTATAGTATGTCAAAAAAATCGAAAAAGGTTGTAGTATAATATGTCAAAAAAGGCATTGTGTAGTATGTTGAACAATTCATAGTATAGTATGTCGAAAAAGTCATAGTATAGTATGTCGAAAAAAAGTCATAGTATAGTATTTAAAAAAAAATCGAAAAAAGTCTTAGTATAGTATATTGAAAAAAAAGTCATAGCATAGTATGTCGAAAAAGTCATGGTATAGTATGTCGAAAAAGTCATAGTATAGTATTTAAAAAAAAAAATCAAAAAAAGTCTTAGTATAGTATGCCGAAAAAGTCATAGCATAGTATGTCGAAAAAGTCATTGTATAGTATGCCGAAAAAGTCATGGTATAGTATGTTGAAAAAGTCATATTTAGTATGTAATAACAAATCTAAAAAAGTCTTAGTATAGTATGTCGAAAAAGTCATAGTATAGTATGTGGAAAAAGTTGTAGTATAATATGTCAAAAAAGGCATTGTGTAGTATGTTGAAAAAGTCATAGTATAGTATGTCGAAAAAGTCATGGTATAGCATGTCGAATGAGTCATACTATAGTATGTCGAAATAAGTCTTAGAATAGTATGTCTAAAAACTCATAGTCTAGTATATCGAAAAGAAGTCCTAGTATAGTATGTAAAAAAAAGAAAATCGCTAAAATCTAAAAAAGTCATAGAATAGTATGTCAGAAAAGTCATAGTGTAGTATGTCGAAAAAGTCATAGTATAGTATGTCGAAAAAAAGTCATAGTATAGTATGTCAAAAAAGTCATAGTGTAGTATGTCGAAAAAGTTATAGTATAGTAGGTTGAAAAAAGTCATACTATAGTATGTCAAAAAAGTCATAGTGTAGTATGTCGAAAAAGTCATAGTGTAGTATGTCAAAAAAAAAGTCATTGTATAGTATGTAAAAAAAATTCTAAAAAAGTCATAGAATAGTATGTTGAAAAAATCATAGTATAGTATGTAAAAAAAGTCATAGTATAGTATGTTGAAAAAAGTCATAGTATATTATATCGAAAAAAGTCATATTATATGTCAAAAACTTCATAGTATAGTATGTTGAAAAAAGTCATAGTATATTATATCGAAAAAAGTCATATTATATGTCAAAAACTTCATAGTATAGTATGTGAAAAAAGTCTAAGTACAGCATATCGAAAAAGTCGTAGTATAGTAGTATGTTGAAAAAATCAAGGTAGAGTATGTCGAAAATGTCATAGTACAGTATGTCAAAAAATTGATAGTATAGTACGTTGAAGAAGGCATAGTATAGTATGTCAAAAAAGTCATAGTGTAGTATGTCGAAAAAGTCACTGTTTAGTAGGTCGAAAAAGTCATAGTATAGTATGTCGAAAAATATCATTGTAGAGTATGTAAAAAAAAACAAAAATCGAAAAAAGTCTTAGTATAGTATGTCGAAAAAGATCTAAAAAAAGTCATAGTATAGTATGTCGAAAAAATTCATAATATAGTATGTCCAAAAAAGTCATACTATGGTATGTCCAAAAAGTAATAGTATACAATGTCGAAAAAAATCGAAAAATGTCAGTATACTGTGGGGGAAAAAAAAGTCATAAGATCTAAAAAAAGTCATACAATAGTATGTTGAAAAAGTCATAGTATAGTATGTTGAAAAAATTCATAATATAGTATGTCCAAAAAAATCATAGTATGGTATGTCGAAAAAAGTCAAGGTATACTATGTCGAAAAAAATCTAAAAAAGTCATAGAATAGTATGTCGAAAAAGTCATAGTATAGTATGTCGAAAAAGTCATAGTATAGTAGGTTGAAAAAAGTCATAGTATAGTATGTCCAAAAAAGTCATAGTATAGTATATCGAAAAAGTCATAGTATACTATGTTGAAAAAGTCATAGTATAGTAGGTTGAAAAAAGTCATAGTATAGTATGTCAAAAAAGTCATAGTGTAGTATGTCGAAAAAGTTACTGTTTAGTATGTCGAAAAAGTCATAGTATAGTATGTCGAAAAAAAGTCATAGTATAGTATGTCAAAAAAGTCATAGTATAATATGTCAAAAAAGTCATAGTATAATATGTCAAAAAAGTCATAGTATGGTATGTCAAATAAGTCATGGTATAGCATGTCGAATGAGTCATAGTATAGTATGTCGAAATAAGTCTTAGTATAGTATGTCAAAAAACTCATAGTCTAGTATATCGAAAAGAAGTCCTAGTATAGTATGTAAAAAAAAAAAATCTAAAAATGTCATAGTGTAGTATGTCGAAAAAGTCATAGTATAGTAGGTTGAAAAAAGTCAACCTACTATATAGTCATAGTATATTATATTGGTAAAAAAGTAATTGTATTTTAGGTCAAAAATTGTTATAAAAGATCAAGAAACACATTACACACCTATCATAAATTCAGAAAAAGCACTAAACTTAACACAAAAACTGTAAAAAAAATCAAAAAGCTGAATCATTTCTAATAGCTGAAGATTTTCTTAATAGATTAAAGTTTGAATGAGGTGAATGTAGGTGAAAGTACGTGGGAGGGGTAACATTTTGAAGTGGATAAAGCCTAAAGATGATTTGAAGATTGCTTTATTGACTTTCAATGTAAAAAGAAAAACATATCTTAATATTTTAAAAAAGTATAAATGGTAGAAAAACAGTTGAATGCAAGCACAAATGTCCTCAAAGAGCTAAACAGTTTAATATTTAAGTGTATTAGAGGCTTGTCTCTTCTGCTGTCCTGGCTGTGTACCTGGCGTTCTTATCCTTTCAGACTGGTAAAGAAGTTGTCTGAAAAAGCTGTTGGTGGTGCCAAGGAACTTACTGTTGTCATTGAAGTGGACAAGCCTTTTCATCATTCTGAACCTCTTAGATGACATAAGGTTTGCAACTTCAGAGGCCGGTTCTCCTTTGCCCAGTAGTCATCCACAGAGACATCAGGATAGCCACAAAGTGTCTATCATCTCCTCTTTGGTGGTGGTGCAGGTGGTGTGGATGTCCTTTTGGGTTGCATACAGGTTGGTGTGATATGTCATATGCTTGATGACCTGGGGGATGAAAAAACAGCTAAGTGCTGGTACTTAGGAAGGGCTGGCTTGTCCAGAGGCCTGTACTACGAATCAAGATCAACATGCCCTGGATTTCTTTAAAAATTAATTTCCTCTGCTGAAAATCTATATCTGTCATAAAGATACCCATCAGGGAATGTTAACGGGGTTGTCGTTCTCTAAATGTTTAAACTTTTATAAGCACATCTTTCTCTTTCTCTCTCTCTCTCTCTCTCTCTCTCTCTCTCTCTCTCTCTCTCTCTGGTAACCCCACATCTTTCAGCCTTTTTCCAGGTGGTAAGCCTGGCTTGCTTCCCCTTCTTGGTGGGCCTCATGGCTTGTGCGCTGGCTGGTCATTGTCCTCATCATCCTCGTGGTCATCAAAGTCCTCAATGTCTTCAATGTCCTTGTCTTCAAGGAGCTCTTTCGCAGGCTGCACAAACTTCCTCATGCTCATGTCACTTGGGCCGTGGAGTGTCCAGGTGTTGGGTGGGATAAAGTCGGGGTCTGCAATGTCATTGTTGTCCTCCATGGAGCTGCAAATGGAAAGAAAGTATGTTTGGGTTTGGGCTTGATATTGTTTATGTGTTTATATTGTTGATATGTATTTCAGAAGAAATAAGTAAGTGCACTTATTTAAGCAATAAAATAAATACCAATACCTTCCATTTAAGTATAATACAAACTGTTAAAAGGTCATACCACTGACCAGAATCACATATATTAAGCTATTTATGCTTAGAAAATGTCTATAAATTGGTTAGATTTCCCACTGGATCACTATAAAATGTGATACAAACCTGTGGAAACATCCAATGCACTATTATCATCCTACACATTGTTTTGTACTCCAGTGCTCATTGTCTGTACATCCATGAGGTGGCTATTCTACATTGCAAACAGAAAAAAAAAAACTAATAATTAATTCAGCATATTTTTAATGGTGCCAATTTGCCAAAATGTTAACAAATAATAGGTAAGACACTTCATAAAACACAGACATACTTCCATGTCTATATCCCCCAACACGCCCATTATGGGAACAACACATTCTCATAACCAAATGAAGGAGATTGTCAATAACTCCCAAAACGAAGTTTAAGAAAATTCTGTTTACAACTTTACACCATTACATGTGACTGCAGTTAACACTTTAATCACTTTCTATTTAACCTAATGGGTTCATCAGGCAAGAAACATATTTAGGGTTAGTAAAACATCAGGGATTGGCTTAACATTTGTCATGTAAAACTTCTTAAATGACGACATAACGTGACGTCACGGATGCCATTGCATCTCAGGCTACGGTCTGTAAAACTGTTAACTTCAAACAGTGAGGTTTACCTTATGGTTCCACACGGGACAGGGACCCCAGTCTCCAGAGAGAAAGTCCTGTGTTTGTTTATTCCAGCCACCTCCCAAACCTACCTCCTCAGGCAGAATTTGGCGCTCTTATACTCTTCATTTTCCCCTATGATAATTACTACAGCCACATGAGGTTGCCACATAACAAAAAACTTAATTATGGGTCACTATGGGCTGCTTGTGAAATCAACCTAGATGGTCGCCAAACAGTATTTCTTTGCTTCTTGGTTTGATGCTTAGTATTCTCATATCATACACACCAGCTGACTCTGGTGGTCTGGTGGTCAGTCTTCCAGGTGGTGGTCAACCATTCAACATTCTCTCCTGTTTGTGACATGAATGATCCTTGTGTGTATTCTGTTTTTCAGGCAGATTGATTCAAGGTATTCGAGCATTGTTTGTCAAGTGCTGCAATGCAGCCAAGCCATTTGAGCGAAAATGCAAAAAATCTACAGAACAGGGGTTATATTGAAATTGCTTTTTAAAATTGTATTCACCACTAAGTATTTCAGTCTGACTCACCATCATCTGTGTCTTTCAAAAGTGAAATGACTACATGGAAATGATGCACTCTCCACATTGAAGATGGCCTGTCTCATACTGTCAAAAATAATCCTCAACTGTATTCAGATGTGTCAGCTTGCCTTGGATAAGCAGGTATTGAACTTAATTGATAACTGTGCCGGCATAATAGAAAACACAAGGACAGACAACGGGGGCTGAGGGTTCTCTGCATTTGCTCTTTGGCAGAAAGATGAGGAGGCAAGCTCAATTGTGAGGAAGTGGTAATACAGAAAAAAAGAGAAACTACACCTTGCCGTTTTCTTACCCGCAGACATTGTACTGACCCTGAATGCAAAATTGCCCAGCCCTATTTGATCAAAAACACTTCCTTCCGTTTGATAAGTTGAGAAATGATAATCTTGTGTTCTGCCTCAAAGCGGTTTCCGGTGCTATTGCACTGTAAACAGTGTTTTTGCTGAGTACCTGAACCCAGAACAGCCTTCTCACCACCCAGGGAGAATGCCTTTGACTAATCCCCAAGGCTTTCTTATCAACAGTGATTCAATAGAGCCTTCAGTTCCCAGAAGCCAGGCTAACCTTTATCTTGCCTATTTTCTATTACTGCATCTCTTTCTTTTCTCTCCACAACAAGGTGATTGTAGGAAAAGGAGACCTGTTAACTGTTTACACCTTCCAATATGCACATTGTTTCCCCAGTGCACGTGTATTTGAAACATGAAAGGCTTTGAACCAAATGGGAAATTTCCACTCCACTTTGCCATACAGCCAATCAGTAAGCAGTGACCCAGATAAGGAGTGTGATATTGATGATGACAGCAATAAAGACGTATTTTCACCACAAGCCTTCCTTCTAATTAGGGTGATCTGGAGAGAAAATAAATGAATTTTGACAAAATGCAAAAGAGGGAGGATTAGACAGGAGAGTGTGACAGTAAAAAGGGGGGTGAGATTCAGAATCTTTCTGGGGGTTAAGTGAGTCCACTGTTGGGGAATGGGTGAAAATTACCACTGAAATGAGATTCTGGGACTTCAGGTGACTCCTAAATACAGCATTTGGTCAAAGTAATTGTTCAGGGTCAAGTGGGTGATACTCATTAATGATGCTTTGGCTGTTTTTGCATCTCTTCATAAGCCCCTGACCTTCAGACAAACTACAGTGTACACAGTATTACTGTTTCAGGCTGCTTGTTAACTGCTACTGTATTATATTAAAGAATGCCCTTATTTTAACTGAATACCTAAAGGCCGATGGTAGTCTAGAGGGCTTGTGTTGATGCTGATTAGAAAAACAAACTGCCTTTAAAAGCAGCATGAGGAATCTGCATGGGATCTCCCCCCTCACTCTGCTGGTGAGTGCATTGGAGCAAAAAAATTAAAATTACACTTACACATAATTTGCTACTGCAAATATATATTATTTTAAATTATATAAAAGTTGTTCTTTCTGAATAAGTAGGCAGCAATTAAGCCACAATTTCCTAAAATCTAGCTATAATTTTCATATAACTTAATTGCCTTTTGTTTATAGACTCACTTTGTTCTACTTTTATGTTGCTTTGAATGTTCTGTCATTGACAGAAGGTGGGAAATGTAAAGTTAGATATTGATTATAGGTTGGAAAACGTCTGCATGGATATCAAATTGCATATCAACCACATGGATGCCCTGCAGTAATACTGGGCAACTTGTGGTTGGCAATTTTTTTAAGTTGAAATCCTGATGATTTTAGTCATATCAAACCTAATTTTTGATACTATTTCTGGAATTGATTCTGCTGTTAATGTATTCACACTTTTAAGTTACAATTCTATTCTAGTAGTAGTAGTAGTCTTTATTTTGTTTTTATTTTACAGATGCACTGTTTTCACGGCGTTGGAACATTTTTACATAAAATGTCCATAGTTTAAATAAAAAAAATGAACTACAGGTGGTGATATTGTTGATGCCCCCGCATGTTTTCATGCAATCGTAAAAGATGAACACTTAAAGTGTTTGAGAATGTCATAGAGTAGGTTGGAAGTGTGGCCAGAGTGGATAGGAAGCAATCAAGCAAGCAAGTAAGCAGGTCAGCAGCCAAAGTGCCAGGAGGAACAGTCATGCATGGCAACACTGAAATACCAACCTCTACACATCCTCCTGGAGGGAAGATGAAATCAGCTGCCGCATTAAGTTTCCACAGTGGAGGGTAAGATGGGGGATGTCACCCCACAGCAATCCGCTGCACACTCAGCAGGTGTTGACATCTAGATTAACCTTGGACTGCTGTGAGTCCAATCCTTCTGGAAGGCA
Organism: Percina caprodes; assembly: GCA_013375575.1. Taxonomy (NCBI): domain Eukaryota; kingdom Metazoa; phylum Chordata; class Actinopteri; order Perciformes; family Percidae; genus Percina; species Percina caprodes. The sequence continues at coordinate 631,461 of JABXJD010000033.1, read as the reverse complement.
GTGTCTTATTAGAATGCACACACAGAGCTCATGTCCAATCCCTGGCTTCTCAGGCTCCCAGGTACTGCCCCTCATTTACCGGCCTGTCTATCAAAGGGTCATCTGAACATTGCTTCAGGGATGTGGGAAACATAGAGGCTAGCTGGGACTTAAAGCCCAACAATAGCTGACACAGATTACATTTAAATACCAGGTGTAAATGGGGAGTGATACCTTGACTTCTCCTAGATGAGCTTTCACTCATGAGGGAGCAACAGCACATGTTTGTGAAGTAAGTAACTTCACCCTTACATGCCTTTGTATTTTCTTCACATTCCTACACATTCCACTGTTTTGCATATATCCATCCATCCATCCATCTTCATCCGCTTATCCGGTATCGGGTCGTGGGAGCAGCAGCTCCAGTAGGGGACCCCAAACTTCCCTTTCCCGAGCCACATCAACCAGCTCCGACTGGGGGATCCCGAGGCGTTCCCAGGCCAGGTTGGAGATATAATCCCTTCACCTAGTCCTGGGTCTTCCCTGAGGCCTCCTCCCAGCTGGACGTGCCTGGAACACCTCCCTAGGGAGGCGCCCAGGAGGCATCCTCACCAGATGCCCGAACCACGTCAACTGGCTCCTTTCGACACAAAGGAGCAGCGGCTCTACTCCGAGCCCCTCTCAGATGACTGAGCTTCTCACCCTATCTCTAAGGGAGACGCCAGCCACCCTCCTGAGGAAACCCTTTTCGGCCGCTTGTACCCTTGATCTCGTTCTTTCGGTCATGACCCAGCCTTCATGACCATAGGTGAGGGTAGGAACGAAAATTGCCCGGTAGATCGAGAGCTTTGCCTTCTGGCTCAGCTCTATTTTCGTCACAACGGTGCGATAAACAGAATGTAATACCACACCAGTTGCTCCCATTCTCCAACCAATCTCACGCTCCATGGTCCCCTCACTCGCGAAGAAGACCCAAGGTACTTAAACTCCTTCACTTGGGGTAAGGACTCACTCCCTACCTGAAGAAAGCACTCCATTGGTTTACTGCTGAGAACCATGGCCTCAGATTTAGAGGTGCTTCCAATTAGAGGTCCATAAATAAACAAACAGGATTGGTGACAAAGCGCAGCCCTGGCGGAGGCCAACCCTCCAGAACCTGAAACGAGTCCGACTTACTGCCGAGAACCCGGACACAGCTCTCGCTTTGGTCATACAGAGATTGGATGGCCCTGAGAAGAGACCCCCTCACCCCATACTCCCGCAGAACCTCCCACAATTTCTCCTGGGGGACCCGGTCATACGCCTTCTCCAGATCCACAAAACACATGTAGACTGTTTGGGCATACTCCCAGGCTCCCTCCAAGATCCTTGCGAGAGTGAAGATCTGATCCATTGTTCCACGGCCAGGACGGAATCCGCATTGTTCCTCTTCAATCCAAGGTTTGACTATCGGCCGAACCCTCCTTTCCAGCACCTTGGAGTAGACTTCACCAGGGAGGCTTTACCTGTTTTGCATATAGCATTATGTTATCCAATGTTTTATCTTCTCTGCTTAAGCTGAACCCAGACGGTGAATCCAGCTTTTGAATTATTCGCTGCTCTACAGTATTGGGAATCAGGTCCCGATCTAGTCCAGAGTTTCCTTTTAACACATGTAGCACAGGAGAATGTCTCTGTCTAAGTATTGTATTGGAAATATAGCCCTACCATCTCTAATGGCTAAGAGGCAGCAATAGGGTATAATAAGGATTTAGCCTCTAGTCTCTCCCTCTCTCTCTGTCTCTGTAGGCTCTGGGCAACACAACCCTGATGGACTACACGTACCTTTCCCCCATGCCTGGCCAGTAGAACTGGCGGCAGAGTGCAGTCTACCCCATCATGCGCTGCAGCCTTAGGGGTTTCTCTCCAGACCTTGTGGCACCTGAAACTCGGACACACAACATGCGTGTGTTAAAGTGTGTGGGAATTAATTATTTTCTGTTATTTCTAACTGGCAGCTTTTTCCACTGCTGTAACTCTCTAGGTATTATGAGGCATTGCTTTGTGTTCTAGCTTTCCTGGATGTGTTTGCCTCTCAACATACGTTTTGACAGCTTGCATGTCAGGGTCACCAGCCTGCGTTTCCTCCCATTCACTGCCGACCCATTCCCCTCCTCCCCTGCGGGTCAGTCCAATGGCAGCCACATTGACTGATTGGTTCAGGAACCACTGGAGGAACACAGGGGAAACCGATACAGTGCATCAGCATTTACAGTACATTGCTTTTACCTGAGCAGTACTTGACATCAAAATAAAGGAGGCCAACTGTGCCTCCCAACATTTTTCCCTAGACGTGCAGTTTGCAAGTGGGCAACTGGGTAGTTTTCAGAATATACAGTGAAGCCCCTGTCAATTAATCTTGTAATTGTTTAGTCACTGTCCACTTAGGACCCAAGAGCTCCAACTTGAATTAATTATAATCCTAAAAAAGCTATCAGCTGGCCTATAGTAGAAGGTACTGCTCAATTAGTCAGTGAAGAGATTTTGTCAGGATCTGGTCATACCCCACTACAATCCACTACGTGACCCAAGAACTTCCCTACCTTGGAATGTGGAATTTGATTAATAGCTGCTGTATTGAGGGACACATAATAATGTATTGGTATATTATATAGTGTATGATAAAACACGATAAAAACATGGCATTAAGAAATACTAGCTGAGGTGATTATTACTTCATCATTTGATCAACACAGTTCCTGAACAGACACATGTAAATGAGCGTTGCTTGTTTGGCTGCTGTTGTATTATTAACAAACAGTGCAGACAGATATGGAGCCCTTTCTGCATCTCTCACAAACAACTGTGATAAACTTGTTGAGCAACATGTCAGACATTTCCATGGAGACGATCAGCTTTGTCTTTTCTCCCTAATGTAACCATTTCTCTGTTACTTAACCCAACACCATAGACCAAATAGAATTTTCCTGCAGCATACAACACACATGTTAACTTCCAAAGCTAAATTAATATTCTCTGGTACTCACAAGTCCCACGGTGGAAGGTACACAAGCTGTTGCCATGGCAACTCTGATTTCAGATTAGAGATGTTTAGACCTGATAACAATGGACAACATGCAACGTTCTGCATGAAGATACATGAGGATGAATTAAACATAGTTGCAATAGATAATACACCTTTCAAAAGAAGGTTTCAAAGAATGTTAATAAAAGGTATGAAATGTGTAAACTATAGTCACAATCCACAAATTAGATTTTAGAAAAATACCTCCTGTGAGGGTAACCAATTTATTGTCCACTGGTATAAAAATGCTGTCACCTTAAACTGGTAAATGAAGAGAGTTACAATACTTGAGAGACAATAGAAGTACCCATGAAATGGTCCAGGGTCGCTTAAATCTAGTTTTAAAATCCTAAACCTTTGTCCACAGGATTAAGACAGACACACTCTGGTCTCATTGTACATTCTCAGCTGTAATCAAAACTTCCAATGGAACCAACTGTGCGTCCTTTCCTTTTAATTACCCACCACAGCTGAGTGTGAGAATGCAACTTAAAGGTGAACTCCTCTGATTTTACACATCCAGTAAAGATCAGTTCACTTGTCATGGCTGATAGTACTCAGCCTGTTACAACACTTGTAAGATAGCTTTTAGCTTTTGTGGCTCTGCAGGTAGTTTTCTCATGTCTGATAAAGATACATCTAAATGGACTGTTTTTATACAGTCAGTACAGCAGGGGCAACTCAGGGTTCATTGTTTTGCCCAAGGACACTTCAACATGGAACTACAGGGCCAGGTATGGAACCACCAACCTTCTGATTGGCATGCAACCACTGAGCCAGGATGTCTTTTGCATTGTTATTATTATTTCATACATATACATACATACATACATGCATACATACCATTTTCTGAGGCTCTAATTGGGCTATTTTGTCAGCTAAATCTGGCAACAGTGCTGACAGTTTAGAGCAGCAATGTCCCAACAAACATTGTAATGTACCAGCAAAGGCGGTGAAGAAGAAACAAAAAACTGTTGCAAAGAATATAAATGATGAATGATTTAAATTATTCAAAAAATCAGCTTTGCTAATGTTTTATGAGGAGGGAAATGCCCTTAACACATTTGTAAGACCTCAAAGATACATACACAATGTGAAGTACTGAAACATTACTCTACAGGGCACCTTTAATGTCTTTTGATTCATGTAATGTGTGGCAATTTTTTAAATCGTTATTGCAATAAATAATAATATGAACATATTTCGGAGAAATCCACCTGAGTTCATCCTTTTTCATCAATTTTAGATGTAGTGTCACCAGTAACTGAACTTTCAAGATGGCAAAGGCCAGTAATCCCAAACCCAGGCCTCAGAAACCCATGGGTGTGTACAGTCATTGTGCTAGCTTATCTGTCAGTGAAATGATTGGGAAATGATTGTCCAGGTTCTCACAAGCATTTATATATGTATAAAGAACCTTGTATTTTTCATATGATGTATTTATTTATATATTTTATTGTGTCTGTAAAACAACATACAGCAACTGCAACCTGCGTTGAAGTGAGGTGTTTGGTAGGTAAGGCAAGACAAGGTGAAGTTGAAAGTTGTTTTAAATATGTGGTCGGGTAAACAGAATTAAAGACACCACCTATGTTCCTTTTAAAAACGCAAGGTACACCTAACTACATACTCTACTATATGAATATGAGTTCATGAGATATGGATCAGATGGCCTTATATTATACTTGATAACTGTAACATTAAAAATGCTAAAATTAAACTATTAGGCAGTGCTTGTTTTTTACTACACTTATTTGTTGATCCAGTTAATGATGCTTTTGTGAGCAGCAAGCATTCTGCCATGTTGATTGCACCCTGATTAGCCAGCTGAATGTAGATCATATTGTGCCAAATTACCACAGACACAGTGATTAGTTCCTCAGCCTGCCCTATGAGAAGCTCTGAAAATGGCATGGCATGGTTGAATGTACTAACCTATATGATGATGGGGTAATAATTAGCATTGATCGTGGTTTTTTTAATTGAAAATTGACGTATCAGATGACCATAAATGTAACGCCAAACCCTACAGTATTCAAACACCGTCTCAAAATTCTCTGTGACCCACTCTGTTACCCTTGTTACTGTTACAGTTTCTGTATCAGCGCACCTCTATACATATTCTTATTTTGCAACAAAGTGGTGAATTTACTCAGCAGTAAACTTGCTGACTGGCTTCTCACACGCTGTGGATGTCATGAAGTTGAAGTTTTACACTAAATCCCTGCAGGGAAGACAAAACTCATTTCATGTTAAAAATACTTGATAGAGCATGTGTATCTTAGATAAGGGAGCAGAGAATTAAATAGTGTTAAGGACACTACAGTGGTGACTGAAGATGAGTTTACTATTAATATTCCACTTCAGACCTGGACAACCTGAAGATTATACTATATCACTCTTGTAGCCCATACAGTCTTCACATGTAGGGTCATGTTAAGAGACTATTCTATTCTATTTTGGCTATAATAAATGTGTATAATATATGTACCTGCGCCAAACCTTATGTTTTGGAGTCTAATTACACTTAAATGTCTGCATAAATGTATTGCTGTGCAGAAGTCCAAGCCTTTGACCTATAAAGGCATTGTGATCAGGGATTATGGGTGTGTGATGGAAGGATTAAGATCCAATTAACTTGAGGGCTGTGAATGATGATGATGTTTGAAGACTTTTCTTCACTTTCTTAGCCTCTTTGGAGTGAAGCACCGTGCCCCTATCGAAGTGCAAATACATTAAAGATCTATAGTCCATTAACAGTAGGATTTTCAACAAATCATTTTTCAGGCAGCTCACAGGCATATGCTGGATGTTCTGCCATGCCGTGTGTGTGTGTGTGTGTGTGTGTGTGTGTGTGTGTGTGTGTGTGTGTGTGTGGTGAGTGTTTGTGTGAGAGAATGTATATCAGTGTGTGTGTGCGTGTGAGTGTGTGTGTGTATGCGCGTTTGTGCACAGCAAAACTGCCCACTCTGTATGGCTGTAAATGGTCTGGTTCATGTTTTCAGTGATATACAGATTAGACATGCTCTAAATTCAAATAGCCTTACAGCTCAGTAATTCAACTCTTACCCACATTCACAGTGTGTGTGTATATATATACAGTAGCAGTACATCAGTCTCAAAGAGCAAAGCGCCCTCTTTAGAGCCAAATCCCTCTCTCACTCACTCACACAGACACACACACTCACACTTTCTTTTACTCTTAACTGCCCTCTTCTTTCAGCGATTGCATTTTACAATGCAGCTTTCCCTTTGTTAGAAAAGAGAATACTGCTTTCTGTCATTGCCAATGTTAGCTGGAATACAAAATATGCAACAACCTGACAGCCCCTTCTGCAGCAGAAAAGAGCATCTTTTTCCTTTTTGGATTAAATTATGCATAGAGGTTTAGAAGACTCTCCGTGGCCACGGTGGAGTTACTTTGCTCATTTTACTTATTCAGCGTGTTGGCCCTTAGGCTCCATTAGCGTTGGAGAAGTAGAGCTATTTCCTCAGCTCTTCATATTCAAACACAGCCCAACGTAGAGGAAACCTACTGTGTCATGTGTCTTCCTTCTCTGTATGTTCTGTTTTCTGTTCTGCCAGCCTTTGGCTAAGGGACAATTTCATAGCTTTAAGCTACAATAGCATGCACTGCCACTGGCAGTAGAGTCCCAGGGTTTGCCATATTTGTCTACATGATGTGACATTGTTGCTCTGCACGTCTTTAATATGAACATGTCTTTTTATGTTGGCTTGTCTCTGTGAATCAGCGATGGAGAACAGAGCGTGTTTATTTCCCTGAAATGTGCAGTGCTACAGCTGTCACCTGGATGAGGTGATTTGTATGCACAGCCTCTGCACATAAAGTATGATGCCTTGAGTGTTCATTTCATATCACCATCCCAGGCGGGTTATTATGGAACCCACACAACTTCTACAAAAGGCTCGCCCTTCCATAGCATCCACTTACGCAAAGTAATGTAACCCGGTTTCTTCAGGTCCTTAACCACTCCAGGTCAATGCCTAATCCCAACCAATCAGGCTGCTTTGTAGAGCGGGCCTTTCCTAGAAGTTGTGTGTGTTCCATAATAATGCATCCCAGGCATTGTACCATAATTGAATGTGGGTATTTTTTATTCCTTTGTGCCTAACTGTCAGTGTGGAAATTCACATTACTCTGCCACTCTTCCTCTTGATGTGCCATAGTGTGAGTCATGTCATGAATAAACATGCTGAATTACAAAGGGACGAGTGTTGGGTCTAGATGAGATAGACAGTTTACATGTGTTTGAGAGGAAGGGTATGCAGAGAGGGGTGTGATAGGGTCATGGAAACCCCCCTAAAAAAAAAAGCAGCTGCATCAAGATCTGTTTTTGGTTATGGTGCAATATGTAATACTGACAGCTAGTGTTTAAAATAATTACTGCAGTACAAAATACTGGAGCGAGTTGTCTCCCCCACCCCCTCCTCCTCAGACTCAAAGTTCACAGAGGTTGCCTGGCTGAGGCCACAGCATCCACACTAAAGTTGCTAGATGCTCGTCACACATAGCCTCTCACGTGGAGCTCTGGTCCATCTGACAGACACACTTTTTCAGCTTGGAACTACGATGAGAACTGCAAAAAACATCACATAGCTAGCAGTTAGCAGGATTAGCATGGCGGCATAGCGTTAGCCAGGACCAGTCGAGATCACTTTAGTGGCTGTGTCTACACTGTTTTGAAAGTTACCAACTATATACAGTAATTCAATGTGAATATACAAATGTTGTAATGACAAAATGTAATGAATTAGCCTGTAGCTAATGTTTACCTTTAAGAAATTAGGTACCTCAACTTCCATTGGGCACTAAGCTCTCTCCATTAATCAAATCCATCTCCAATATTTACCCGGAGTTAGTCTCTGGTCTTGCAACTGTTTGGAACATGTTGTTTCTTTTAGGTCGGGTAGAATCTCAGTGGATCCTCTTAGTCTGTTTGCTGTTTCATGGCTGTACTACAATTCCAGCTGTAGAGAGCTGGTTTACCTGTCTACAGGTATATCATGCTGTACTAATGTTCCAGGTGTAGAGAGATGGTTTACCTGTCTACAGGTATATCATGCTGTACTAATGTTCCAGGTGTAGAGAGCTGGTTTACCTGTCTACAGGTATATCATGCTGTACTAATGTTCCAGCTGTAGAGAGATGGTTTACCTGTCTACAGGTATATCATGCTGTACTAATGTTCCAGGTGTAGAGAGCTGGTTTACCTGTCTACAGGTATATCATGCTGTACTAATGTTCCAGCTGTAGAGAGATGGTTTACCTGTCTACAGGTATATCATGCTGTACTAATGTTCCAGCTGTAGAGAGATGGTTTACCTGTCTACAGGTATATCATGCTGTACTAATGTTCCAGCTGTAGAGAGATGGTTTACCTGTCTACAGGTATATCATGCTGTACTAATGTTCCAGGTGTAGAGAGCTGGTTTACCTGTCTACAGGTATATCATGCTGTACTAATGTTCCAGCTGTAGAGAGATGGTTTACCTGTCTACAGGTATATCATGCTGTACTAATGTTCCAGGTGTAGAGAGCTGGTTTACCTGTCTACAGGTATATCATGCTGTACTAATGTTCCAGGTGTAGAGAGCTGGTTTACCTGTCTACGGGTATATCATGCTGTGCTAATGTTCCAGTTGTAGAGAGATGGTTTACCTGTCTACAGGTATATCATGCTGTACTAATGTTCCAGCTGTAGAGAGATGGTTTACCTGTCTACAGGTATATCATGCTGTACTAATGTTCCAGGTGTAGATAGATGGTTTACCTGTCTACAGGTATATCATGCTGTACTAATGTTCCAGCTGTAGAGAGCTGGTTTACCTGTCTACAGGTATATCATGCTGTACTAATGTTACAGCTGTAGAGAGATGGTTTACCTGTCTACAGGTATATCATGCTGTACTAATGTTCCAGGTGTAGAGAGCTGGTTTACCTGTCTACAGGTATATCATGCTGTACTAATGTTCCAGCTGTAGAGAGCTGGTTTACCTGTCTACAGGTATATCATGCTGTACTAATGTTCCAGGTGTAGAGAGATGGTTTACCTGTCTACAGGTATATCATGCTGTACTAATGTTCCAGGTGTAGAGAGCTGGTTTACCTGTCTACAGGTATATCATGCTGTACTAATGTTCCAGGTGTAGAGAGATGGTTTACCTGTCTACAGGTATATCATGCTGTACTAATGTTCCAGGTGTAGAGAGATGGTTTACCTGTCTACAGGTATATCATGCTGTACTAATGTTCCAGCTGTAGAGAGATGGTTTACCTGTCTACAGGTATATCATGCTGTACTAATGTTCCAGGTGTAGAGAGATGGTTTACCTGTCTACAGGTATATCATGCTGTACTAATGTTCCAGCTGTAGAGAGCTTGTTTACTTGTCTACAGGTATATCATGCTGTACTAATGTTCCAGCTGTAGAGAGCTGGTTTACTTGTCTACAGGTATATCATGCTGTACTAATGTTACAGTATATCTGGCAACCTGGCCTGGCTGTCAAACTGGGCAGCTGATAACACAAAGGCCATATTGGATATACTGTACACATATTGGACCTTTAAGACATTTTTGCAAAAAACTCTGGTTGTGGCTCCTGCTGTATCTCTGTGATTACTGATATCCTGTTTGTACAGTAGCACACCTTTTTTATAGCAAAATTATTAACTTCTAGGACTTGGCTCTCTGAGTGGTAAAGACTCAAGAGCTCTCAGTATTGTCAAGAACAATCAACAAAACCTTCTTAAGTTTTGAAATAATCTGAAGAAAGAGAAAAAAAGATGGTGCTTTCAACCTTGAGAGGCTTCTGGAGCTCTAGGAGCATACGGTAGCAAATGCTGCTCCCCTGTCAGACTACAAGGCCAAAGACCTTTGCTGTGTCTTCTGGGAGTCCTCAAGACAATCACCACTTTTCAGGGTGTAACTATACAGTCTATGGTTGTAACACACACAGTTTAGACCTTAGTGACTGTAAACAACAGTGTTGATGTGGCGATGCACCATAGACCTAGAAAATACACAATTGTTAGTCCTTACTCAATTTATCCAAAGCCTTGTCTTCTTTCTGTGGGGGGTTTAAACTACTGCCATCCAGAGACATTTAGCTGAGCATGTGAGCATTTCTGTAATTGACAATTAATTACACCCTTTGCTACAAAGCTCCATTAGCTATCGGTCGTAGCTGTGGCACTTGGTTAAAAAATAAAGAAGCCCCGTTCACAGCAGCACATCCACTGTAGTATTCAATGTGTGGAAGCCAGTGGTGGAGTGGAGCGTTAGCATCTCTGTCCTGCTCCTTATTGTTTTTGGAACCCCAGCCAAACACATCCGTCAGTCCTCATACTATACAGTGGTTTGTCTTCTAACAATAAAAATGAAACATCTGCTTTACAAACAATAATGGATATGTGGCAAGGGTCACTAATAATGGGCATAATGTGAGTGGATGAACCAGCAGCGCCACCTAGGGAATTACACCCTAGAAAATATTATGTGAACATTAATTACTTGAAAAAACTGGAGAGAAAGGCCCACAGCTCCGTTACTGATGAGGCGTGTTTCAAAGTATATCAAATGTTTTTATTTAAAAAAAAAATTAAACAAAAATAATAGGCAGGGGCTTTTACTGCTAGTTTATTATAAAAATTTTAAAATACCTGCCTTGATAGCAGTCTTAAAAGACCCAAAATAACATATAAACAATAAAAAAGTACTCACCACCACTGAGATGGGACATTATAGGGAACAAAATATATCCCAGGACAGGAGGGACTCTTTCAACAAAAAGGTGATTAACTACCAGCTGTTTAACTTGGAAATACATGAAATGTCCCTTTCACATACCTGAGGGCAAAATACTTGCCTACAGCCACAGCAGGGCATCAGAAGGCAGAGACAAGACAAAGGAGCACAGGTGACTTATGTAGCCTTGCCCTCATTAGGGGGTTGGCCCTGGGAAGGGTCAGGCCAAAGCTGCATTCAGGTCCACGACACATTTACCTGCACTACGGGAAGTCTCCCCCGCTACAGATAGATCTAACATCTGTCTTGCTTGTCCAACTAGGCCTCTGCAAGCTTAGTAGCTGAACATTAGTATTTTTGATCACTATATGATTTTATATTTTTCCTTTTAAATTCAGTCAGTTAGTTTTGCTTTACAGTTTACAGTTTACAGTTGCTGTAACTGTTTTGACGAGCAGGGGAGGGATTCGAGGGGACAGCGGAATTTCACCACCCAGCTAGCATACGGTAATGGTTTTCATGAGTTCACCTGGAACGCCCAAACAGCAACTATGTTAAGTCAATTAGCATTAGCTAATGTCCATTAATGTCAGCTATTGTGGCTAACAATAGTCTCTATTTGAAAAACAACAGACAGAATCAGACATACTTTGAACTCATGAAAGCCGTTGCCGGACATGTAGCGTAAAGTCAGGGGCTTACTGAGGACAAGCCGTCAGGCACAAGACAGGAGGAGCTATTCACAGAATGGGTTAGTTAATGTGTTTGAGAGAGAGAGATAGAGAGAGAGAGAGAGAGAGAGTGAGAGAGAGAAAGAGCGAGAGAGAGAGAGACAGTGAGGGGGGCATGGGGCAAGGGCTGAGCAAATCAATCCTGTTTTACCCATATTAAACAGTAAAACCATAGAAAATCAATAAGTGGTGGTCATTGTTGACATTGTGGCGGCTGCCATAAATGTATCAATGAATGGGAAACACAGTAGTCTCCAGTTACAAATTACTAAACTGCTTTTGTCTACCTGAAACCAAGGAACCATTTTTTTTTTTTTAACGTAAAGAATTTTGATAATTGTTTGCGAACAGTCAATCATGTATTATTATAATTTCATTGCTGCCACATGTCAGCTTGGTTGTCGCCCTTTATCCAGTTCTGCCCATATAGAGTCGTACCTTATTATTACTGTACCTGCTATAGTATCATAGCATTACAGGGGGGGAGTAGTGTCTCCTGGTTGATTTCCTAGTCATGTCATCTGCTTGTTTGACTGCAGTATGGCAGATAGTGTCAGGGGGACATCAGGAGAAGCCCGAGGGATTGGCCGCTAACAGATCAACCAGGGAAACATGTTCTCCATGACATGGGCTGTAAATGGAAAAGTAGTCTGATACCTCTGATGGAGATGCCATTGATTTACCCGGTTTACTTCAATTTAATTCAGGTATGGACACTGATTTGGGTGGAAATCTGCTCATCACAGGAAGGGACAATAATTAGGAGTGAAATGCAAACATGATTGTAATCAGCAGTTAGTGAACTCTTAGCCCAGAGAAAGCTGTACTTACTGGTGCAACGTGCTGTTCTTTTCTCACGGTTGGTATATTACTTTACTGACATTAACTTACAAAGTTACTGGGTACTGAAATACAAGTTCTGTGCAGCTTAAGTTCTGTGTGGGATGGCAGTGGTCAGAAGTATCCCAGCATGCATTGTTAAGAGGCAGAAAACATCCTGATTGGTCCAAAGTCTATCACAGGCCAATATTTTCTAAATATTTCATCTGATATTCATGACTGGGGAGGAAATCAATATGGGAAAAACATACACTGAGCCCCTGTATTTTCTATCAATACATTTTCTATTTGATTCTGACATGTTTTGAATATGGTAGAATGGCTGAATAAGACAGAATAAGGAAAAGCAACATGATGAAACGGATATAACTTCCAAATGACAAACGGGGGTTATATGACACATGGACAAGAGGCACGTTCAGCCTGACCAAACGTAGCACTTAATGTCTTTTGCTTTTAGACATAACTGAATTCCTGATCAGCGCAGGCTTTGTTACTGAGTAAGGAGAGTATAAAGCACGTCGCTACATGACTACCTAGAGCAGTACTGATAACATTATTCATTGTTTTCCTTTTCTGCTCTGTTAGTTTTTTCTTATTTAATTTCTTTTCTCTGCTTCATCCTATTTTTTTTTTTTTTGTGCAAAACAACATAAAAAGGAACCGTATTGTATGAAGCCACTTTTCCCAAGAGCCTTAACCTTTCTATGGCCTGTACATACTGTGAGTCACCGGAATGATCTCAAAAAGGCACCTGCATCTTCTTTCTTTTCTAATATTGAAATTGCAGATCATGGAACCAAGTAAGCATGGCCTCTTCACTCCATTGTCTGCCTTGCTGCTAATTTACCCCCGTTACAGCGACCAGATCCAGTCCTTCAGCAGGCCGCTGCTAACATTGAGTGACATCATAACGGCTTGTCTGGCCTGACTGCTTTCCAGAGGAAGACAGTCAAGTAAACAGCTAAAAGTCAATTTTAGCCTGAAGCGTTCTGTTTACACAGGCTTCATTAATGTAAGACCTCCTCTCTTATGAAGGAAAGCAATAAGCCACTAGGTAGGACAGATGCCCACCTGGGGGACCCAACTTCATTCTGCCTCTATGCTTAATCCATATTTGTAATCAAAATGCTGAAAACCTACTGTACAGGTGGTTCTAACTGAAGTCTTTAGAACATTAAACAAGCCATGTGTGATGACATCAAAACTCAAAAATATTCTAGTGCAATCATGCCCAGATTGTTGTTCATTCTAAGTGTTTTTTTGTTTTGAATGTGGGTATTAACCAATAATAACCACCAGGGTTGGGGGGGTACTTTTAAAATGTATTCTGACACAATTACCTGGTAAAAATGTAGTCAGTACCCCCATTTAAAGTATCAAAATATTATATATCCATCAAAACTGAACAGAAAACACATAACATACAGACAAGTATGGACTGATAACTCACTATGTGCAGCAAAAACACACTTTTGGTAGTTGTAATGTGTCCGTCTCCAACACACTTGTTGTTGTGCAAAACTGAACTGTGTAGAATCACCTAGATAATGGACTAAATGACACGTTTGATGTCCACATAGGAACAGGGGCTTCTGTGGTCAGACAACAGTCTGATGCTGGTTGCGCAACATTTAACAAGTGGATCTGCCGTGTGTAATTGTGGCTTAGCGGTGTGGGGGTTGGTGATGGCGCAGTGGATATAAATGTGTTATATCCACTGCACCTCCACCTTTGGTGTGGGAGACAAGGGTTTGATTCCCACTGCAATACATCAACGATACATCGCCAATTTGCCCCTGAGCAAGACACGTAACCCCTAGTTGTTCCAGAGGCGTGCAACCTCTGACATATATAGCAATTGTAAGTCATCACTGCAGTTAGACACAGCAGATGGAACACAGACCTGGAGGGTTGCACTCATGACTGGGCCGACTTCCCCCAAACCGAATCTCACCCCAAACTACAGAGACAATAAAATGCTATCTATGGTTTCACTGGAGACCAGAGTTATGTTGTGTCAGACTTGGGAAGTTTTGTTGTCATGCACATGTGTATGTAGTATCCTTTATTTTAAAATTCTAATCCTGTTAATAATCCCCACATTTACTAAATGTATTAGTAATGGTATTATGTATTTTTGTTCCCCTGTAACTTTTAACGGAATACAGTTCCATTTTTTGTCCTAACTCCATATTCTGTTATTAACCGCGCTGGATAATATCGACAGCAGAAAACCTTCACTAAAAGTTCACGGAGATGCATTATGCTGTGTCCTACAGACATCAGATCTCACTTTATGTGGAGCTTCAAATAAGAGTCTAGTTTGTTAAGGGGTCTCATCAGAACCATATCAGATCTGCTGGGACTCAGAGAACCTTGTCTCTCCTTCACCAAGGCTTAAAAACACTTCACTCAGTAAATCCCAAACACTCAGGTCAAGATTAAAGAAGGGAAAAAGATGAGAAGAAACCTAGTAGCAGATTCTTAGCAGGACTCCCTGGTGAGAGCAGAAACCACAGCAGGGATGGGGAGGGCACAATGGTTAAGTCTACATTTTAATCCCATTTAACACAATTAAACCCCATTTTACCTTTTGTTGCAACATTGTATTCTATTTTAGCCACATGCTTCTGTAAAAGGGGATTGCAGCAGACAGGCGTGCATACTGGTTTTCCATTTAGGGATAGCACCAGCCTCAGAGACACATTTGTTATCATGGCCAATGCATTTTTGGTGTTAGGATAAAGTGTTAATTTATTATGTACCAACTCTTCCTCGCTTCAGTTAGTTATTTTCTACACTTTACATAATACCATTCCACAGCCAATAGAAAAGTTATGAACTTGATGTTTTGAAGACCCATTTCCGAAAACATATTTCAGCTGCAGTGAATTATTGCCTTTTACAGAGAAACTGGAATCTCTTCTTCCAGCATGCTACATTAGTTCCTAAGAATCAGTCCCTGAAATTAACAGCCAACCACCTGCCAAATGCAGGGGAATTTAGCAATTGGAGGGTAACACTGTCAACCTACCTGCCACATTGGCAGGTAGCCAATGAGAATTAAATGATTCATTAGATTTTTTTTGCAACTGTTGTTCTTTTACATTTCAAAGAAGTCGGATTTCGTTGGATTTTAGCTAAAGCTAAAAATGTGGCGGCACATCACTGGGGTAAAGAAGCCGGCTAAAACTAATAACCAACAAAAAGATGAGCATGAATCATAGAAAAGTAAAGAAGACGTTTTAATACAAAGGGGAGTATATATATATATATATATATATATATATATATATCCAATGAGACTCTTTACTGGCAGGACTTGACCGGTACTTCCCTAACTGACACCAAAACCTCAGTTTAACCAATATGGTGTCAGTCCCCTACAATCTGCTACAAAATGCTACCGTTAGCATCCACGGCCACACCAGTGCAGCAGAACAGCTGCTTTACGGGTAAAACACAAGAAGGTTTTCTGTGACCACCAAGGAAAGACATCAGCTGCTACTACCACGAGACACCAGCCGTGAAAAGGCGACATTACCGTGCGCCATTGCAACCTCCACCAGCTGATTCCATTTAGGTAGAGCAGAGATTCAATGTTAGGTCTTACTGAAAGAATTTATGCTGAGCTACATTAGTCCTGCTGGTCTCTGGATCCCAATTAGCGACATTCTCACCAGTCTGACTATCTAATATAAAAAGCCACAGCAGACCAAATATACCACAGTCAAGTTTATTTAAAATGGGCTCTACGAGCACAAAGTAAGACACAGTGCCAAAACAGTAGCATCTACAGTAAGTCGCCATTGAGGAAGGTATTTAACTAAGTCAATTTAATACAGACACAGAGAGAATTGTGAACCCCCCAAATTAAAGGCTAAGCACAGTAAGGATTGGTCCGGCATTGGTCTACAAGGACCATTTTTTATAAAAGCATTAAAACAACTGTGCCCTCTGTTAACAGATGAAAATGTGTTTCTTTTACTATATTTGGTCCTTAATCTAAAAGCATATCCAGAGGTAAAAAAAACTCTACACGAGTAGCAAACAATATTTTATTATTACAATTTCTTTAAATACTTCTGTTGGTGTTGAATTCTTAAAAAATACAGCAAAAGCAGATCCCCTGGAAGTCTGAAGCTGATGGTGGCAGCTCCTAAATCATGCAGATGTGTGGGATAAGGCACAGCATACACTAGTACACAAACATGCGCTACTGAAGCTGTGTATGAAGGTTTACCTCCTGTCATTTAATAGTCAACACAGTACAAGAGTGTGTTGCTCACACACAGTAGTGTGAAAACACGGGGTGTATGCTAATACCCAGTATGTTTGTTTGCAAGGCATCAAAGTAAAACGTAGGTGCATGTTGCAGGTTGATATTAAAAATAAGACAGATAGCTGTAGATAAGCAGATTTCCTTGGATATACCATATAACAAACAATATGACAGTACTGATATTGAAATATAAAGTTACACAATATAGTGTGTATCACCTTGTCTGTACATGTAGTCATGCTACTTCATTGTTTGGTTTGGTACTCCATCACCACACTTTACTGTTGTGAATGTGACTTCTTATTTATTGTGAATGTACAGAGTTTGCCCCATTAAAAAGATAGATATTGATGCAAATTGAAAGGCTATGTGTATGCACATTTACAGAAAATGCAATTTTATCCTGCGGGGAAAAACGTGGCTGAGTCAGAAAATCAAATAATACAGAACCCATTCCCATTTCAATATCCTCCTCGATAAACATCAGTGGAAGACTCTTCACTTTCCAGATGCCATCTCATTCAATCAAGTCCTACCTCAGACCACAAGCTAGGCAGCAATTTACTGGGTTTTTACTGTTGATTTTATCTTAATGTGCATCAAGCAATATGCACAAAAAAGAATTGACTCATTCATCATGACTCATCTCGGCATATTTTTAGAAACATGACTCAATCAGCTTGTTGCCAATCCATTCAAACAGGCACAGATCAATATAATGAACCTTAATAGATTCCATGAAGATAGGGGAAATAAATCTAATCCGGTGAATAAATAAGACTATTTTTTTCCGTAGTATGTTTACGTTGTAATAATCCCCACTGTAATAATAATAATAATAATAATAATAATAATAATAATAATAATAATAATAATAGATGCTTTTTACAGGTATCTGCTCAGCTCCCATCCATCAACTCAAAGCACAGATGATACATGTGATGGCCAGCCTGCCTCCATAAACCATGCATGCCACATCCATGTCGTGTTTGATGGACGACTTCTTGGCACCTTAGTATATTTCAGTGAAGCACTTGACCTTTACAGATACGGCCCACTTCAATACATTGAGCAATGAAGGCTTCATCAATTTAATACATCATTGGTTTCATCAAAAGCCTCAACTGGGCATGAGTCAAGATCTGTTTAGATTCATGTGGGCAGAATTAGCATGTTGCTAAATAAATGAAATTAGATGAACTCATCAGATGAATAGAATGTGTAATAGAAAAAGATGAATAAAAGATAAGTGTTCATGCCCACAATATATGCAGGTGAATTATTTCTTAATCAAGGTATAATTCAGGCAAATGCTTTTTTCCATTGAGGATGAGGATGAGGATCCAAATGTCTTTATTTGCCAAGTGAATGCACATAGCCTCTCTGGCATTTGTACACATATTGTCAGTGGTGATGGACTGTATTAAAAGTACCTGGGATACAACAGCTAGTAGCAATGTAGGGCTTCTAGTCGAGAGAGAGAGAGAGAGAGAGAGAGAGAGAGAGAGAGAGAGAGAGAGAGAGAGAGAGAGAGAGAGAGAGAGAGAGTGTAAGTTCAGGTATAATTGGTTGGCTTTGATCTGCTTATGATCCATCCCTGGAGAAAGCTCCTCTGTGGGCCTCTGATGGATCCGGAACCTTCTGGTTCTCATCCTTTTCCAGAGTCGAAGACAACATGCTTTGTTCGACGTCCCCCAAGGGTTCTCCTTT
Source organism: Percina caprodes (assembly GCA_013375575.1). NCBI lineage: Eukaryota > Metazoa > Chordata > Actinopteri > Perciformes > Percidae > Percina > Percina caprodes. Next base: position 613,084 of record JABXJD010000033.1, on the reverse strand, counting down.
TCAAACCAATGAACAGCTTCTTCTAAGTAAACTCGGCTCCCTCATTAGATCTTATATAGCATTAAACTTAATCAGTCAATCATATTTATGTAATATAATCAATCATATAATCAACATTGTGTAAGCATTATACTTATTGTACAGTAACTCTAAATTGTTTGTCAGTTGTAGTGGTAAAATACATGTATTAGTTTTGATTGACAGTAATGTAGACCAATTATAGTATTAGTAGACCCTAATTATAGTTGCCAGCTCTGAACTTAAGCTCCTTAAGCTAATGTTGACATTAGCTTTATAGATTCAGGCCTACTGCTTCACAAATCTGAGTCCTGGACATCTTGTATTTGAGAAATTATCTGTTGTGGTCATGGCTGATACTGGCGCAGGGCCATCACGGGAAAGAAATGAAATGATGAACAACTAAGGGAAGGGGAAAGACAACTGGAAAAATCCAAGTCAATCTCGGTAGGGCTTTCAACAGATGGAGACAATTAGTAGATTGTAAATGATTTACAAAGGTTGCAGAACTGGCCATCAGGTATGTATGTAGTCAATTTCATTCATAAAATAACTTTAAATTGTGCGATGTTGTTGTACGCCAGTAGCCTAGATTAAATTACGCCCCCCTTCCATTTAGCGTGAATGTTTTATTCCTTTTAGTCCATGTTTGTGTTGTCCCATTATCTTTTCTCTTCCCCCCTTGTACTTTGTGTAAATCATGAAATGCGCCATATAAATCTAAGTTATTATTGGTTGCTACAACAATCTCTTAATGCTTTGTTTGGTCTGGCTCACGATACATCTAAATTAGACGAAGTTACCGTCTGCAACACTTGAAATACAACGATGCATCTGGAATTCTTATTCTCTTATTGGAAATGAATCATTTTCTGTCAGAGCAACATATTCATCGCGACTATATGACCTCCTGGTAAGGCAAAGTCAGTAATCTACAGTTGGTAATACAGCACTGTAAAGAAAAGAGCTTTACGGCAGCAGGTGTAGTAAAAACATAACCGCTTTTGTCCAAAGGGGGCGCTGAAATCAATACCTATAGCCACTTTAAACTACATGCTAGCTAACTGTCAAAAAACAGCTAGTTCATTCATGCTACCCAATCCCTCTGGTGGGGTTTTGAACTGCAACTGAGTAAATTACCGCTTGATAATTATGTAAAATATAATAATAATCCTGCCTCTTACTATGTAAAAATTGCACTCTTTCAATAGAAAAAATATTTTAGAAATCCTACAAAGCTAACTAAACCTTTCAGCGCCACACAACTCTCTCTGGATGTCTCAGTATGACTATGTTTAGAAAATGGTGTTATCTGACGACTTTTGCGCACAGAAATTTGAGCGAAGATAGTGACCTCTTCTGAAGAGTCCATCATGTTTTTTTAATCCAGCATGTCCTCTTTGACTGCCAGCAATAGCGCGGTGTGTGAACAATGAAGGCTTATATCATGTGGATGTTCCGACAGTTTAGTTGTCGTTATTTTGAAGTCCTCATGGGGGAGACTAAAAAGAAAGTATTAAAGTACTCCCAAAGTAAAGTATTAAAATACAGGAAATAAGGACCAAAACCAACCACATCATATCCCTGGTGTTATATCCACTAGTTGGTGGACCACTACTTTTTCTGTGCTACAGTACTTGCTTGTGCTTTGGATATAGTCCTGCAGGGATTGGTTTCCTGTCTGTCTCCATTCCACAGAGTCTGCCATTCACAGCCGAACTGTTTATTTTTTGACCTTTGCTTTCGTTGTATCTGTCTGTCCTTTGGTAGGCTTTGCAAGCAGAGCCGTGTCCTCAGAGACGAGGCAAGGAGGATGAGATGAAAGATTCATACGGGCACACCCGGTGTGAGAGAGGCAGAGGGAGATCTTCACCAAAGAGAGTTAATTAGGATCTCCCTTTCCCGGGCAATCACTCTGCTCTTGACATTTCATCTCACTTTTTCCTGAACAAATCTCCCTAGGACTGGAGGAGACAGACAGAGAGAGACAGACAAAGAGAAAGTGCTTGACCTTGGTTCGTGTTGTGATGCATTGCTGGTTTTAGCCCACATCAGTCTGCCTGCCCATGATAACTTTCAACATGAAACAGTGAAATAATCCCACAGCTCTCCAAGCAACCTAACATCCTGCATCCTTTCACCTGAAAGGAAGAGCCCTTTCTTTTGTCCTCCCCTGTGCAAATCCTTCATTTTGTTCAAGCAGCACACCTATACATTTCAGATTTCAGAGTGCCCAAGGTTTTCCTGCTGCAAAATTAAGATGGTGAAACATAAAAATACATTCATACGCAAATCAGTCCCAGTGGTGAGGTTAGAACGAGTCCAGTGATACAATAAAAGAATAAAACAGGCCATCAACACTAAGGATTTTTTTTTTTCTGATGACAATCGAAATAGGAAACATAATCATAGCTTGGCTAAATTGAAAACCCTCTGTGTTCAATATGAAAGAGATAGATGTGATGATTAAATCGTAACAAGAGAAAGCCCGAGAAAGAGGGAAAAAGAGAGAGTCTGTGTTGGGAGGTAAAATGTGTTTATTGTGCCCATTTCCCTGTCTGTCATTTGAAATTGGAGAAAGCAGACTGTATTATTGGACACCAGTGCCAGTCGCAGCAAATGATCTGGCTCCGTGATAGATTTGTTTAACGTACACTTTATAGCTGGCAATCCCCTGCCGAGGATTTTTCAGAAAGCTGTCAGAGTGGTTATAGGTAAAAGAAAGTGGAACATTACTGCTCTGAAATGACTTCAACCAAAAGCTCAAAGGGGTAGCACGTCGCTCAGTCCCCAAAACCTTTTGGCTCGGCTGAAACAGTTGACTGAATTTCCTCACCTCCCAAAGCTTTCATCATAATTGGGACAAAAAAGAGAGAGACAAGTGGGAATATTTGTGACAAATACAAAATAAGGTAGAAATGTGACTCACTGTTGCCCCTGTGACAAGGGCCTTCATTTATCAACCTAACGTAGAAGCCAGTGCAGAAATCCTCTTACATCAGGCTTCATGTGGGATTCATGAAACGCTGTAGCGTAAGAATGGTTGAACGATCAGAATTTAAATATCACGCCCCAATGTATTTTGGGGTTTTGAGGCCTCGCCCCTACCGTTTACGACATGGCCAGACGTAATCCGGCTAAGAAGCCGCACTTTCCAGAGGTGGAGATTGAAACTCTGACATTTCAGTTTAATTTGCAGTAATGTGTGTACTACTTGGCAGCATAGACTAGTATTAGGCTGTAGGAAGAATGCAGAAAAGAAAGAGATCACTGATGGGGTCAACAGTGTTGCTGTATTAAATCATACTCCAGCTGAAGAGTATTTCATTTATACACCCGTGACATAGGTATACTCCTAATAGTAATATACAGGCTTATATTGCATCTCTTAGTCCTACATGTAGATGGACCTACTATACTCCTAATACTAATGTATAGGCTTATATTGCAATCTTTTAGTCCTATATGTAGGTGGTCCTATATTTAAATAAACCCACGGTAGCAGAGTTTATGCAGTGTGTTTTTTTAATTTTACTCGTGTTTTTTTCATGAGTCAGAGCCAAGTAGAAGCTATGAGGGAGAGTGTGTGTCCTTTGATTGATTGCTGGTGTAGTCACACAGTATACAGCCACGCTCCAGACGGTCCTGACCTCATCATTCAGATGTAATAATGAAGACAGAATCCTTCGTTTTAGCGTGTCTCAAAGTAAAGGCGTCTTTGATTATGGCCAAAACCTGATGATTGCTGCTGTGAGCCACAGGTCACACAACAAAAGAAGGGGTCAACCAATCAGTGATGGGTATTTAGCAGCGCTTGGGAGAGAATGCTCACATTATGGCTTCGCTTATTAAAAACCTTTGTATGGCTGTAGGTCAGCAGGGTTTTGAAAGGTGTCAGTGAGATGAATGACTAGGTCGCAAACACACACACACACACACACACACACACACACACACACACACACTTCCAGCCTCACCACCCAGCAAGGGCAACCACAGCCAGCAGGAACAGTAGTCATGAAAATGAGGGTGGGTAACCCTGCCATGCTTTATTCATAAATCTGCCGCTGTGACCGCTGATGAAGTCAGTGTTTAGCCGCAAACCGTGTTGTTTATTGACATAGGCAATAACGGTATCAGTTATAATCTGTTATTTTTATCTGTCAGGAAGTGAATTATCCATTTATACAGGTTGTTTGAGAAATACCACTGTCATTAAATTTACATTTTAGACATAATGTTGTTACCACAAGCACAAAGAAGAGGAAAACAAGACATGTTGCCATGTTCTTAACAAATAATTTGCCTGGAATTGGTAATATATCGACAGTAGATATCCAGGTTTTGACTACTCTTGTCTCATGTTGTAGGCAGCAGCAATGTTCACTAGTCACAATATACAAATCCAAGACAAATTCTTTGGAACATTGGTCATGGGTCCATGAGGGGGTTTGAGGGGGTCCCAGGCAAAAAGGGGAATCATCTATTTTCAGTATTTCCATCCATAAGTACCAGAATTACAGAGTGTGTGACTGTGATATTTTGGTCATGGGATTCATACATTTCCTGTAATAAGACATCTCAAAGCTAAGATCCTGGTATGACAGATAACCCTGGGACCCAGTCTCATCAATTGGGGGGGTGTGGTCTAATGTGTATCACTTTAGGGGTCCTTGTAGTGAAAAGGTTTTGGAACCACTGCTTTAGAGTTCATATCAGGTCTAGTCTTTATCATCAGGTCAAAAATGATGTAAAAGATTTAAAAATTAACGATGGCCTATGGGTTTCACAAGTAGGCCAACACTATGACTTTCAAAATTAAGCAAAACACACATTTAATCAACCTTGATATTGTTATAATTCTCTGCTAAATTATCCCACTTTCCTTCTGTCAACTCTCGGTCAAACGGATGTAGGCAGTGCATACAGCCAGGGCCCACTGAAGACAAGGACTGCTAAAATACAGAAGCTACTGTGTCTGGTTAGGAAGAGCTTTCTTTTTTCAAAAATTAATAATCTTAAAGCAATAGTTAACATTTTAGGAAATATGCTATCTCACTTCCTTGCTGCAAGTTAGATGAGAAGATTGATAACCACTGTCATGTTTGAGAGTGTTATCGATCTTCTCATCTGACCTCTTAAAACAGGAGCTTTATAGAGTAGGATGTCTGAGTCTAGCTCTTAATGTTTTCTACATTCTGGACAGAATCCAACTCTTCTGTTTACCTTAGCTCAGGGGCTTTAAACTCCCTAAAGCCAAGTGTGTGGTACAGATCCGTTGGAAGCTCCTCTGAGACCAGCTCAGCTTGTTGTGTTTGTTGATTCGGGGTCACACACCTGTCTGTGGCTGGCCCAAATACACTGAAATGTGTAAAAGGACATAGACGCTTTGTCCAAACCAGAATGCCTTACTGGGCCATACCAATCCAAAACTATGAGACTATAAGCATGAAAACAATCTGACTGAGATGCTCAGTTGACATGTAGCTGACTCTCATCTGAAGTGGTTGAGTGGGAGAGTAGAGTGTGCTTCCTTTCTACATCAAGAACATGACCGTAATAATCAGGGACTTGATGTCATAGCATATTCCATTATTACTTTGAATGAGCATGCAAGGGGGAAGTTCCAGGAAAAGAAATTGAGCTATTGAGAAAGCTAAAGGAGTTATTCTACCCAGATAAGAGCATATTAGAGCGAGTATGAGAAGAAGATAAGGGGATATGATTCAGTGGGAGGAGGAGGGAAAGGTTAAAGCAGTTTTATACAATCAAGAGAAAATCTGAGAGTTAATAACCAGGTCTTTTCTTGTGCCTTTAAGGTAAGCAACAAAACAGCATTTCAGCAATGTTGGAAAGAAAGAAAATATTATGATTGTATTTAAAAAGTATCAATTTTAACCTAAAGTGATGACTACCCCCTCCCCCAACACAATTAAAATGATTTTAGTGTAAAATCCCTCAATTAAAGATCCCATTCTTTGTGATGCCACTTTCTCACCATTTATTTAGTCCCCAGATTTAGCCGCTCTTTCATCACCACACAATGGATTATTATTAGCCATAAAGCTGTGATCTTGATAATGCCTCAAACGTTTGTCCAGAGACATTTCAAACAATCCCAATCTTGAAAGAGACAAATTATTATTATCAGCTCGTCTGCAATTAATTAGGATGTCATTTGTGGTGAATGAACTCAAAGAGAAATAACTGACACTTTATAAAACTAGCTAATTGTATTTGATAAGGCTCAGCTTGGGGAATGCACGTTTCTTTCTGTTCTCATTGCCTTTTCTGTCTTTCCACTTAGCGTGTCCATCAAGCGCCACGTGTCCTGGTGGAGTGTCGGCGAGCAGAACGCTCTGCCCCGGTCTGCTCACTATTGTAAGTGCATGCATTCAGGTGTAATGTTCCCTCTGTGAATATGACTCTCAGTGAAGATTTGGAGGCCTTGGCAGCTGTTAGTCCCATTCCTGTGTCCTTGAATTTCTGGAATGTAATCATAATCCTGTCTTTTTAATCAAGATATACGAAAAACATATGTCATGTCCCTCTGATCCACAACCTGCTTTCTATTGGTTGCTTTGGATATTGGCAATCTAGCAACAGAAACTTATTCTGTCTCAGTTTAAATGGACATTAGCTGTTATTGGGATGCATAACCCTAAGACTGGATGTCTTACCTCCCCTGGACAGGAGAAAAACACAGCCCTCTTGCAAAAACTGACCTTATAACATTTAACCTTGCTCTCCCTGGAGCATGGCAGTGACAGTGTTGGTGTTTTACTCAATTGGTCCAGATTGAAATATCTCAACCACTATTGGATGGATTGCAATGCTACATGGTACCGACATTCATGGTGCCCATATGATGAACCCTAATGACTTTTGTGGTCCCCTGACTTTTATGCAAGCGCCATCATCAGGTCAAAATTTCAATTTGTCCAATACTGCTGTTTATTACAAAGTAGATGCAAAGTTGGTGACATTCCCATCAGCCTCAGCAGCTCTGTGATTAGTATTAGACACCAAATGTTAGCATGCTGATGCTAAACTAAAATGATGAGTATGGTGAGCTTTATACCTGGAAACCAACAGCATATTAGCAGTGTAACTGGGAGCATGTTAGCAGGCTGACAAAGGCATTTAACCCAAAGCGACACTATGCCTAAATAGAGCCTCACCTAGCTCTTAGCATGGCTGCAGACTCTGGTCTTGGTTCTCTTAGTGCACACATTTATGTGTTTGGTTTTGTTTTGGGGTTTTTGCATGAACACAATTACCATATTAGGCAAGCTATTTTGGGTAAATTTATGTTTACAAAAACCACGAACAAGTGCACTGTAACGTGCTGTAATGTATAGAGCCACACTTTCGTGGAGCTCGTTGCTCAACCATTTCATTCAGGAAAGAGAAGTGTTGAGCAGGGCGTCATCATCCTGAGCCTGGACCTGTTGAGTGTTTGAAGGGAAATAAATGAACAGAATCAGGATAGTCCTATTCTCCCTCTCATACACTATCCCGGCATGTCAAAATGCTTCCTCCAATTTTGGATCATAATTTAGCACTACACCACGCCCTAATGATTATTGATGTGTATTACCATTAAATAAAATGTGCTTAGTGTGCTTGAAATTGAATAGGAGGCGTACATTTGTTTGACACCGCAGGGCAAATACCAAGAGTCATTAGACAAGCTTCTTAGATAAAAACGTAAAATCTCTTCCACTGCAGATTCAGCTCCCTCTGGCTGATAGAGTGCCTAATTAAGAAAATATTGTCTGACTCGTTCCTTCACTCCGCTTTACAATGATCTCCACTAATGGAGGAAACAAAACACACAACAACGGAGGCTGAGGATAGCTTCCTCACATGGAAACAGACACATTTGAAATCAATGTTTTTTCATACATTTAAATAAAGTTAGTGGATCTTTCATAAATGTAGAACTACATAAACACTGTGGGATTGTTACCCTTAAAAACAAATTTAATCACAGAAATAGCACTTCTCTTTTTGTTATGCTTGCTGTTTAACATTATAGCCGCGTCATATTTAAATCTCGTAGGTGTGTGGCTTAGTTCTCAACCTTCTAGATATTTTTACAGTTTTGTATTTGTTATGTGTTAGTACACGTCATAGTACAACAGGGGAACTGAAATAATGTCTGATGATTGGGTGTTTTCAACTTTGGTTGGAAAAACACTTATTCCTCACATTCTGTATGCCTATATGTATCATTCTGCATTTGCACTGGTGTACATTTGTTGTGTACTAGCTGGCTAGTGTGAAACACAGCCCTTACCCCAAAGCAAACCGCTAATGGAAAAGTGTTCTGTACCTCATATAGATAAGACTTGCCCCTTTTTTAACTGATTTCTTTGCCACTAGGGGGCAGAGGAAACAAGCTGTAAACAACATTGGCATATTATCACCTTAGACATACTCATTTACCCATCCAGCACACACAGAGCAACATTAGCATTCATTAGGAGTGGTGTCTGTGGCCATTTAATGAACACACACACACACACAAATTATATACTATGAATACACACTACACACTATTTTATCTTACTTTTTTCTATGTGCAACTGTGTGGTGCTGTAACTCATTTTAATACTTTGTTTATTTCTATGTTCTTTTGACATGTCATCAGTGTTCTGTATCATCCACCTTTTTGCTCTATTCTTTTAAAATTTCATATTTTGCAGTACCATTGTTACAGTAAAATTTCATCTTCAAGTGTCACCTTATCTTTACCAGTGTTGGGCACAAACCTTGTCTATTATGTGAGACTCTTCTGTTAGAGTCCTTTCCTGTCTACCTACAGTTCACAGTCTACATCAGCATGATGTTGTGGATCTTGTTGGCCACTTACAAACTCATTATTTTTCCAATCCGAGGTGAGCAGCTAACTACCTCTGAAAGCTGCCAAGACAAACAACACAGCGCATGGCCACAGTGACACACAGACAAATACAGTTACTAGTAACGTTGTTGGGCTTCTGTAAAAAACACCACAGACTACGGTCTAGACCTGCTTTTTTATGAAAAGCGCTGTGAGAAAACTGTTGTTGTGAATTGAATTGAAATGAAATGTCTAGTGTTTAAATCTCTCTCCTTTTTCCTTTATCAAATCTTAAATCATACTCACAGGCAGAGTACAGTGTAGCGTCACAACCTTGGAGACAGACCGAAGTAAGAGTTATTGACTGTCCACATGGACCCACTGTCAGGTCAGAGATCAGACACATAGTCTAACTTAAGAGATGGGGGCTGGTATTCACACAATATGTCTTTTCATACGGAGCTGAGGAAAGGGCCAAAAAAGGGCTTCAGCATGCATGCGCGCGCACACACACACACACACACACACACACACACACACACACACACACACACACACACACACACACACACACACACACACACACGCACACAGATCAAACATTTCTGTGCAAAAACGCAAATGCTGCATGAATAAAAGATGGCATACACAGGTGAAGTCATTTGCATGCATACTGTTTGCATATGCATTCAGATGGAAATGCATATGTTATATATTTTTACCAATAATTGGTCCTACTAGTATTTTTCATTCAGCTAGTGCAACTTTTCAGGTCCTATGCTTGTTGAACCTTGTCCAACTGTTGATTTTATGCATGTAATGTAATGTTAGATATGCCAGTAATTGATTTTAGCTATAAACAAAATATCAATTTAAGAGGATGAATTAAATTGAAACTCTGTTTTCCATAAGCAACAATAAATGTTATACACAGAACTTGTAGTACACGAAAGCAGATCAGTGCTGTTATATTTCAGTGGGGTCATAATGAACTGCTAAAAAAATGCTTTAAATATGTGAATAGAATATTTTAAATGTAAGGTAGATTTATGAGATAGTTTTAAATAATTTGTATATACTTATAATGGCTAATGGATTTTATACAATGTATATTAAATGCATTTTTTAAGCAGTAAAGTTCTTATTTTTATTAAGCTTCCTTCAGGTACACTAAGCATCCTTGTACTTTAGAGCGTCTGCACTGCTGCTAACAGAGATTCAATAGACATCCACATCAAAGCTTTTTTATTATGCAATTAGAACAATAATGTTAATATGGCAGAGCGATCTGATTTTATTAATACAGTTATGCTTCATTTACTTTCACATGTAGGTCACCATGTATAAACTGTGTCAAAGTTGTGCATGTGTGTGTGTGTGTGTGTGTGTGTGTGTGTACAGTGGAGCATTTTTAACAATACTATATCTGTAATCCTAAACTGTGAGCAGAATGTTTTTGGTAGAGTAACAGTGCAGTACATTCTTGCCTGTTGTAGTGTTCATTTTACAATATATTTTGCAAGTATGCATGCCTCCTCCAGTGTGTTGGATGGTTTTGTACCCATCAGCCAACTTTTGAAGGAAATACAGTCACTTGTGTACAGACACAGATGAGATTTGTTTTTGTCATCTAGACACGCCAGGTTGCATAAACCACTACATTAGTCATCTAGGGTTTGTTATGTTACCCAAAAATAGCTCCAGAAACAGTTTTGGTTGCAATATTTGGCAGCAACACACACCATGCGGTACAGTCAGCACAACCAATAATGTTTCAGTTCAGTTTAACAGAAACAAAATCAACACACAACCCTGAACACACTGTAAAAAACAACTCCTCACTATCTGCTAGCTGCCTGTCCCCAGAACACACTGTAAAAAACAACTCCTCACTATCTGCTAGCTGCCTGTCCCCTGAACACACTGTAAAAAACATCTCCTCACTATCTGCTAGCTGCCTGTCCCCTGAACACACTGTAAAAAAAAACATCTCACTATCTGCTAGCTGCCTGTCCCCAGAATACACTGTAAAAAACAACTCCTCACTATCTGCTAGCTGCCTGTCCCCAGAACACACTGTAAAAAACATCTCCTCACTATCTGCTAGCTGCCTGTCCCCAGAACACACTGTAAAAAACATCTCACTATCTGCTAGCTGCCTGTCCCCTGAAAACACTGTAAAAAACATCTCCTCACTATGTGCTAGCTGCCTGTCCCCAGAACACACTGTATAAAACATATCCTCATTATCTGCTAGCTGCCTGTCCCCAGAATACACTGTAAAAAACAACTCCTCACTATCTGCTAGCTGCCTGTCCCCAGAACACACTGTAAAAAACATCTCCTCACTATCTGCTAGCTGCCTGTCCCCTGAACACACTGTAAAAAACATCTCACTATCTGCTAGCTGCCTGTCCCCAGAATACACTGTAAAAAACAACTCCTCACTATCTGCTAGCTGCCTGTCCCCTGAAAACACTGTAAAAAACATCTCCTCACTATCTGCTAGCTGCCTGTCCCCAGAACACACTGTAAAAAACATCTCCTCACTATGTGCTAGCTGCCTGTCCCCAGAACACACTGTAAAAAAACATCTCACTATCTGCTAGCTGCCTGTCCCCTGAAAACACTGTAAAAAACATCTCCTCACTATGTGCTAGCTGCCTGTCCCCTGAACACACTGTAAAAAACATCTCACTATCTGCTAGCTGCCTGTCCCCAGAATACACTGTAAAAAAACTCCTCACTATCTGCTAGCTGCCTGTCCCCAGAACACACTGTAAAAAACATCTCACTATCTGCTAGCTGCCTGTCCCCTGAAAACACTGTAAAAAACATCTCCTCACTATGTGCTAGCTGCCTGTCCCCAGAACACACTGTATAAAACATATCCTCATTATCTGCTAGCTGCCTGTCCCCAGAACACACTGTAAAAAACATCTCACTATCTGCTAGCTGCCTGTCCCCTGAAAACACTGTAAAAACATCTCCTCACTATGTGCTAGCTGCCTGTCCCCAGAACACACTGTAAAAAACATCTCCTCACTATGTGCTAGCTGCCTGTCCCCAGAACACACTGTAAAAAAACATCTCACTATCTGCTAGCTGCCTGTCCCCTGAAAACACTGTAAAAAACATCTCCTCACTATCTGCTAGCTGCCTGTCCCCAGAACACACTGTAAAAAACATCTCACTATCTGCTAGCTGCCTGTCCCCAGAACACACTGTAAAAAACATCTCCTCACTATGTGCTAGCTGCCTGTCCCCAGAACACACTGTAAAAAACATCTCACTATGTGCTAGCTGCCTGTCCCCAGAAAACACTGTAAAAAAACATCTCCTCACTATGTGCTAGCTACCTGTCCCCAGAACACATTGTAAAAAACATCTCCTCACTATGTGCTAGCTGCCTGTCCCCAGAAAACACTGTAAAAAAACAACTCCTCACTATGTGCTAGCTGCCTGTCCCAAGAACACACTGTAAAAAAACATCTCCTCACTATGTGCTAGCTGCCTGTCCCCAGAACACACTGTAAAACAACAACTCCTCACTATCTGCTAGCTGCCTGTCCCCAGAACACACTGTAAAAAACATCTCCTCACTATGTGCTAGCTGCCTGTCCCCAGAAAACACTGTAAAAAAACATCTCCTCACTATGTGCTAGCTGCCTGTCCCCAGAAAACACTGTAAAAAAACATCTCCTCACTATGTGCTAGCTACCTGTCCCCAGAACACACTGTAAAAAACATCTCCTCACTATGTGCTAGCTGCCTGTCCCCAGAACACACTGTAAAAAAACAACTCCTCACTATGTGCTAGCTGCCTGTCCCCAGAACACACTGTAAAAAAACATCTCCTCACTATGTGCTAGCTGCCTGTCCCCAGAACACACTGTAAAACAACAACTCCTCACTATCTGCTAGCTGCCTGTCCCCAGAACACACTGTAAAAAACATCTCACTATCTGCTAGCTGCCTGTCCCCTGAAAACACTGTAAAAAACATCTCTCTATCTGCTAGCTGCCTGTCCCCAGAATACACTGTAAAAAACAACTCCTAACTATGTGCTAGCTGCCTGTCCCCAGAACACACTGTAAAAAACATCTCCTCACTATGTGCTAGCTACCTGTCCCCAGAACACACTGTAAAAAACATCTCCTCACTATGTGCTAGCTGCCTGTCGCCAGAACACACTGTAAAAAAAAATCTCCTCACTATGTGCTAGCTACCTGTCCCCAGAACACACTGTAAAAAACATCTCCTCACTATGTGCTAGCTGCCTGTTCCCAGAACACACTGTAAAAGAACATCTCCTCACTATGTGCTAGCTACCTGTCCCCAGAACACACTGTAAAAAACATCTCCTCACTATGTGCTAGCTGCCTGTCCCCAGAACACACTGTAAAAAACATCTCCTCACTATGTGCCAGCTGCCTGTCCCCAGAACACACTGTAAAAAACATCTCCTCACTATCTGCTAGCTGCCTGTCCCCTGAACACACTGTAAAAAACATCTCCTCACTATCTGCTAGCTGCCTGTCCCCTGAACACACTGTAAAAAACATCTCCTCACTATCTGCTAGCTGCCTGTCCCCAGAACACACTGTAAAAAACATCTCCTCACTATGTGCCAGCTGCCTGTCCCCAGAACACACTGTAAAAAACATCTCCTCACTATCTGCTAGCTGCCTGTCCCCAGAACACACTGTAAAAAACATCTCCTCACTATCTGCTAGCTGCCTGTCCCCAGAACACACTGTAAAAAACATCTCCTCACTATCTGCTAGCTGCCTGTCCCCTGAACACACTGTAAAAAACATCTCCTCACTATCTGCTAGCTGCCTGTCCCCAGAACACACTGTAAAAAACACGCTCTCTTTAAACAGCCCAGGGTCTACAAACTGAAACAAAAACAAACTGTGCCCACCTGCACCGCCAAATAGTAATTTCATTATAATTGAATTAATAATAATTAAATTAATTATAATTTAACTAGAGGACATAGACATTGAATATTACTTATTGTACAGTCTAAAGCTTTGGTTTTACTTTGGATTGGAAAACAAAAGCCTGTTGCAGGAAATGAAATTGCCACAGAACAGAAAGAGATACAGTGAGTATGTCAAGGGAGAGAGAGAGAGAGAGAGAGAGAGAGAGAGAGAGAGAGAGAGAGAGAGAGTATTGTTGCGTGTGTGATCTCCATTAGTTTCTCTGCTCTGACAGCCAACCAGGATCACTGTGGCAATAAAAGCCTGCAGGTGAAGCAGCTGGTTTTATTCCTAAAAGGTTTTCAATATTTCATTGATTGCAATACACATATTACCTGCGAACTCAGCATATTTATTTTACATGCCCAATTTAAGCAAGTGGAAGTTGTCATCTGTGAAATGGGTGAGGCAGAGTGCTCTCTGCAAATAGGAACAGATACACGCTCTTGGTATATTCAGTTACCATGAGAAATTAATAAGGACACAAGAAAAGTATAGTTTTTTTCTCAGAGTTTCAGCACAAATGAAAAGAAAATTAATCTGTATCCTGGTTCAGGCTTATCCTGTCACACCAGTCCGTTGACTCCAGTCAGTTCTGGAAAAGGATTCGGATTTTAAAGCTCTGCAAAGATGTTAACTACTCCCCAAAATACAGCTGCACTTCTTATATTACTTTATCATATTTCCAAACATGCAGTAATTACACATTGCTTTTCCATTCATTTATATACAGTAGACATGCTTACAGCAGAGAATATATATATATATATATATATATATATGGCAAACAACCGCAGGTCGGAACCAAACCTGCAGCCATTGCGTCAAGGACTGAGCCTCTTTAGATGGCGATTTGCTCTACCAGTTGAGGTACACTGGCACCTGGTCGTGAAATAATATACAGATTTTTTTGTAGAGTAACTCTTTTTTAGTTTCAAAACCTCCGTAACAATGATGTGCTGCTAACGTAGCATAGCCCGGAGACCGACTACACATCCCAGCCCTCCTAACCCCCCCACAGTTCGTCTGCGGTAATAACACAGTGATTTGATCCTGTGGAGAAAACAGGCACAGGCAGCTGAGTGAGACACTAATTAAGAAATTCAGTCATGTGTGAACATGGCCAAGCTTGTAGCATTCAGATGAAGTCACCGCTACCTGGCCGCCCCCCATTAATCAGATAAAGCTCCTGCATTAAAAGGATAGGTCTGTCACAGAGAAGAGGGATGCTGTACTATGGACTGGCAATGCATCTGATGAGAAGGAGAAAAAAGCAAAAAAAAAGATTTATTTTTGAGATAAGACAAAGGCTAATCTCTTACATTCCAATATATAATGTTGCAGGAACACATTTTAAAATTAGAGTGAAGACATATTAAAGCAGTACTAAAAGAGAAAGGAAGCCAAGACCCGAGTGATTAGTGACGAATAATGCAGCTGATAGATTTGTAAAGGCAGTGTACAGGACACAGTGGGCTATTAGACTCAGGGATTAATAACACATCATGATAACTGACATGTTTGATGACACATACTGTAAAAGAGTCTGCAGCCATGCTAACAGCTTTTGCTTCGAGAGAAATGCTAATGTCAGCCTGCTAAATACTAAAAGGTTGATATATAGCTTTAATGTGTAACATTCTCACCATCTGGTTTGGCTTTTAGCATCACATTTGCCATTCACTTTAGCACTAAACACAAAGAGACGCTGGTGGGAAAACAGTTTTCAGGTATTGGACAAATTAAAACTTTGGCGCTAAATGAAAAATCAGAGGATCGCTTAATGATATTACAATAGTAATATTAATAATACACCGTTTCTAAAGCACATTTTCGAAACATCTACAAAGTTTTTTAGAAATAAAAACTAAAAGTCAAAAACTAAGCAGAAACAGAGAGTAAGACAAATTTATGATTAAAATAACTTCAGGCCAAACCTTTAGTAATAGCTGAAAAAAGACATATTCACACATATTCTGCATACCTTTTAGTGTGTTATGCGTTTTACATTTTAGTGTGATGCACATTTTACATAATGATTTGTGCTTTAATTTGTACATTTATTATCTGTTTGTAAATGTAAAGTTGTAGCTCTTTTCTAGTCTACTCAAAGCACTTTAACATAGTACAGGAACCATTCACACACTGAGGCCAAGGCTGCCGTGCAAGGTACCGGCTCATCAGATAAACACTCACACACACACACACACACACACACACAGTCTGATGGTGCAGCATCGGGGGCACCTCAGAGTCAACTTGCCCAAGGACACATTGACATGGGCCAGGGATAGAACCACCAATCTTTCGATTGGCAGGTGACCTCGCTACCACTGAGCCAAAGCCACCCTCAGCATGCTTCTTATTTTTTTCATGTTTCTTTCTTTTTTATTTATTAACACATTTGTGATGAGCATAATAACAGCAGAGTACAGGGGTCCAAGTTTTTTTCCTCGATTGTATTTGAAGCTTTTTAGTAGGTGTTTGATCCATTGGTGTTCAGCAGATCTGTCCTGACCCAGGCAGCATTGAGGTCACCAGCGTTCTTCCAGTAGCAGTAACAGACCTCCACCTCCACTGGCAGCCGACTGGCTCAGCAGGGCTTCTCTTTGTTTGGCTTTTTATGAGGCAGAAAATGCCTTCACAATGTAAATGCTTTATGATGCATTTCCAGCTTGGCAGTGATATGGGGGGGATATTATATTAGGTACTTGTAAAATCGATGTGCCAGGCCAGACTGGAGCCAGCGCTGATGTTTGGCTGCTCTCCTTGGCCATCTGAGATTGATAGAATAGAAGATCTTTCATTTAGCAATGCTTTGGTTCAACTAATGTGCCTGAAAGTACAATAAGCAGTCACACGTAGGGAATCAAACCTTGTCATCTTCACACTGTCAATACGTACACTATGTTACTAAAGAGGTCCGTACACACATGCTGAAGGAGCATTTTTATGCTGATTGGTTATTTTGTTCCGACATACAGACAGATTCATGTAGATATAGATATGGGTTGATGATACATTGACTGACTGAATGACTGAATATTTGTCTAAAATGTAACGTTAGCAGAAGGATGTGTGTGTGTGTGTGTGTGTGTGCGTCCACTGGGTGCTGTGCTGATGTGGAGGGTGAGAGTCTGAGGCTATGCTAAGCTGTAATTGAAAAGCAACAGGAGGTGTTTCTACAGACGAGACCTTGAGATGCTACCGCTGATAGCCAGGCAACACAAAGATCCGGCCCGCTAATTAGATTCAAAATCATGGATCCCAAGGGATGGACATGTGACAAGCACATTGATTCACTACATCTCCTCAGTTTCCATCTCTCTTTGCTGATCTCTCCCTCCTTTGCACTCCCCCCTCGTCTCAGCACATGTCTCATTTCATCCATCTCACTGGGCTTTATATCTCCGCTCCATGTCTTCCTTCTCTCTTTCTTTCTCAGCTCAAGGTCCTTTTTTTCTTTTTCTTTCTCATCTTAATCTCTTTCCCTTTTTTTCAATCGCAACTCAATGTCTCTTTTTTTGCTTCCTTTCTGTCCAGTAGGCATTTCTTCAACTTACATAATGAGGAATTGATGTGAATTATGACATAAGTAAAACTGACAAGATTGTTTTATGACAAAATGATTTGATGACTACTGATAAAACATAATTTGTCAAAGACGTAATGTTGCAGTATGTACGATGTATGATTGGTCTTACAAATGTTTTACTGTCATTGCAAAATCTCATTGTCAGTAACATATCATACGACCGAGACCTCCACAATTGTCATGAATGAAGTCTTCTCCATGTATAAGTTGAGTTTGTGTTTGAATGGACATTACCTAGTACATTATAATATTTACGAGGGCATTTCTTCCCAAAACCAACAATGCTTTTAGACTTAGCTGTCTGTGTTCTTAGTGATCTTAGTTCATTCATTCCTGCTAGAGGCGTCAATCTTTAAACATCCATTGACAAACAAAAAAAAAAGGTTACGTAACTAAAACAGCTGGGCACTTTAGTTTTTTTGTGATTGTTACCTGAACATAGATACATGGGAAATTTTTGGCCCACAGTATGGTGCCATATTTAATAGCATGCTGGTATATTTGGAACCTCCTTAAACTCATGTTAAAGACAGCAGCTAGTAATTTCATTAGGATTATCTCTGCAGCATTCTGGTTTGAAAGATGTTCAGCCGAGACAGACAATTCTGTGAGGGGCAAAATGGTCCTTGGAATAGCATTTCTCTGTGGTCACTATAGCCAGCAGGAGCTAGCTAACACTGCTAACACCAGCAGTGACACCGTCTCGTCACTTGGTGCAGAGTGAACTTCAAAGCTCACAACCCAGCCTAGCTAGATGGCGATGTAGCAGCCTTTGGTTAGTAACTGTGTCTGCCTGTATGCAGAACCCTCTAGCTGGTTGATTCACAATTATGTGGACATTGCTGAAGCTCTATGTAGCAGGAGCTGATTTTCTAAATGTAGTTGCAGTTGCTGAGCTTGCTATGCGAGGCAGAGCACATGTTTTCTCTGAAAGGTGCAACACATTCTCACTCCCAGCGTGTCAAAAAGACACTCTTGGTCAGGTGCCTTTGGTGTTTGTTATTGACACAAAGTCTCCTTTAGCGTCATATTTAGACACGCTTGGTCAGGACTCTTGGCGTCACTTTATGACGCGTTGGGTCACTTTGGGTCCTACATTTAACTCACTAGTGGCACAAGAATGGGACAGTTAGGTTTAGAAAAAGATGGTGGCTGGGGTTACAAAATGTACATGTCTGACCCATCCACCACCCCTACAATCCACCTTGTGCAGATTTTTGGTTTATCATCCTAGTCTTCTTCTAAAGTTGTAGCTCTTAATACTATGTCGTCTTACAGCGCCGCGGTCGAGCTGCTGCTCTGCCCGATGCTTTCCATATATATACGCTAAAGGGGGATTTTTGCGTCAGTATCTGACGCGTTAACAAGTTTGGAGAGTGAGAACGGGTTGAAAGAAAAATCAACACCATCACCCCGGACATCCTTAGCACCAAACTGTCCCATCTCACGGTGCCAGCCTCCACCTGTCAGTGGACCACAAAATTCCTGACTGACAGGCGTCAGCATGGGAGGCTGGGGAACATCACATTCGGCACCCGGACTATTAGCACTGGCGCCCCCCAGGGGTGATGAGTCAGCCTGCAGACGGGGGGTTGATCAGCTGGCTCTCTGGTGCCATCACAACAACCATGAGCCTAACACACTCAAAACTGTGGAGATGATTGTGGACTTCAGGAGGAGCCCCCCCACTCTTCCCCCCCATCACCATACTCAACGGCCCTGTGTCTGCTGTGGAATCCTTCAGGTTTCTGGGATCCACTATATCCCAGGACCTAAACACTGCCACCAACATCAAGAAGGCCCAGCAGAGGCTCAGGAAGCTCAAAGGATCTGCTGGTCCACTTCTCCAGTCTGTCCTCTGCACGTCCATCTCTGTCTGGTTTAGGTCTGCCCCCAAAAAGGACAGGAGCAGACTACAACAGACAGTTAGGACTGCAGAAAAGATCATGGGTGCCAACCTGCCCTCCGTTCATTACTTCTACTCTTCCAGAGTCAGGAAATAGAATACTTATATAATAACATAACACTATTCATTCCAGCACCCTTTGAACTATGCTATCATAATTATAATTTACTCCTGCATACTGTACACTCTTCATTGCACCATTGTCTCAACCTGTCTATAATGTTTCTGTTATAGTGTGTATATATTAGTGTGTATATATTAGTGTGTATGTATATTGGTTGTTTTGTATGAGTAAGCACATTGTGAGCAATACGATCCAAAGCTAAATTCCTCATAAGTGTCCTCATACCTGACAAATAAAGCTGATTCTGATTATGGTTCTGAAGGTACGGGGGCAGTGATTGGTGACAACACCCCTAACATGAAAAATAACAAAATCAAAGTGACATTATGAAATAAAAGTTGTCAAAGAGGAAAATGCCATTATAGCCATTTCATAATGACTTGAGTTTAAATGAGTTCTTCAGTTATTTCACAATGAATTGGTTTATTTACACAACGGACTTATGTGTTCACATATTTCATTATGTCATTTTAAAATGTATGAGGAAATACCTGTTAGAAGGATTAATTAATTAGTTAAATTTTGTCTTTTCATATTGACCCTAAGAAAAAATACTAAATGTCACCTGCGTTATCCTTAAAATACCCAAATACCACAAGTAATTCGTACAAAGCTCAAACCAGCAGTGAGCAGGGATCGTGGAATGGAATCCCCATACACATGGAAGTAAGGCTTTGGTGCAGCCATGCTGGAACTGGAAAGGGCAGAAGCATCAATTACAGAGGGGGCAGAGACAGAGGTAACCCCCAGCACAAATCTAGGTAGAAAGAGCTGAAATGCATAATCATCACACTCCCTTGCGGGTCCTGCTCTCTAATTAAGCCATCTCCTCGTAACATGTCTTCAGGGCCGGCTATCTTTGGATTGATAGACTAAAAGGACACCATGCAAATGGCTGACAGTTAATCACTACGCTCTTATGCATCGATCACAGACCAAAGAGAAGTGGCTAACAAGCAAACAGCACATGCTTACTTTTCAGATTACTTGGAGAGGCCTTGATAAACATATATAATATTATTTCAAGACTCCCTGACATCAGTGATATATGAATATTTAAAAAAAAAGTATAATCCTGATGAAATGTGCACATTGTATGATCCTATTTAATACAGAGAGAGGGCTGTAATTCTCTCATTAGCTTAATGCGTACAGCATTCCTACCCATACACAAAGGGAAGAAGGGATGACTTTCATCGCCTGATTAACAACTTCAGTCATTGTCTTCTTTAATTACAACAAAGTCAACAGCTCGATTACTTCCCCCCATATCAATCTTCCATCCCTGCGCTCTCTGAGGATTGGGATGTTCGAACAAAACAGAGCAGGCCTCATTCTCATCTGTAGGCCGGCGAGAGGGTCTGCTCCTGCACTGGAATGTAATCAGCATTCAAAGGAAGTCAAGAAATCGAGACGTCCAACGAAAACATGTATCCGTGGCTCCTGATGGTAATTAGTGTTCCCTCTGCCAATTGGGCGTGGTTCTCTACAGGAGCAACTGCTGCTCTCCTTGAAATTGATATTCTGAGCAAGTCTATCAGACAGGCAGCCAGACAGTCTGTAAACCAATCACTCAGTTATTCAGTCGCTCAACCATTCAGTAAGTCAGCTAGTATGGCATCATTATCTCCCACACAGTGAACCAGCAAAACATCTTCTAAACAAGTAGTTCAAAAAGTTAGTCATCGAGTTATCTAGCAAATAAACAAGCAAATCAGTCAGCTTTCAGATAACCTTCCAATCAGGCAGTCCATCTGCATGTCGGCCAGTCGTTTAATCAGCTAGTCAGAGGGTGATTTATCAAAGATGTATCAAGCAGGCCTGCTTGCCTTATGCTACAGTGGCTACACTGGAGCTGGGACAGCCACAGTAATGCTGTGTGGCTCTAGGAAGGCAGTAATTGATGAGATGATGAGCATAACAAATTATCTAGTTCACGCAGCGTGGACCTAAAGCAGCACAATGACAGTTACGGCTCGTCATTAATGCCTGTAAAGTTTACAACAGCTATAATATCACTCAGTAGTGTGAATGAAACCATATTAAGACTGATAGAGATGATAGTGGTAATTTACTTTAGATTATCTCCCAGCAGGGGACAATTTGGGATATTATGTTTAATCTAAATTGTGGCAGCTGCGCAATAAGGGACCAAAGAGCAGGCTTATGATAGGAGGGTCAAAGGTTTGAATGAGGAATACAAGATGAGAAAATCTGGGGGAGGAAAGTCTATGAGAAGCCCTAACAATTCCTAGCATCAAAGTGCCCTTGAGCAAGTCCTAAAAGCCAGGCAGTACTGTAGAAGACTGTTTAAAAGAAATTTAGGTGCATAAATAAAACCCAGCTCCAACCTCACCTGATTCACTAAAGAGTGATGTGCTAAACTTAGTCAGCCCAAAACAGGATGTCTGTATCGTAATAGTTCATACTATGTTATCCTCTGGCTTCTCCATCACTCTTTAGATCCAGTCAAATACCAAACACAAAGAGAGTAATTACATTTAACATTTTACTAGGCCATATTATTACATAAACCTAAAGCATGTGCTGGATTAGTAATATACAGTCAGAATCCAGTCCAGTATTCCTAGATATTAGGAAGATGATTAGATGATTCAGCACCTGAAAATCTAAGTCCAATGCCGATGCAGGCAGAAGAGTGCTCGATATGTAGTGCTGTGTGGTAAGGTAAGGCTGCACAGGCCTACTGTAAATCCAATGTTTTCTTTGTTTTAGTTGCCTAACCATGATGCCATAACTTCAATCTTTCCTGAACTATAACCTTACCTTAAAGGCATTGGCCCAGTAAGTAAAAATGATGTTATTGAATTTAATAACTTGACTAGCAGAATCGTTGAATACTGACATTTCTGTCTGGCAATAGAAAAATAGATTATAGTAATAGTAAATAGTTGGGTTTATTTCTACAGGTTAAAAATCAAACAAATGACATACACATTCCAATGGAAATTATTTCCATGGAGATGAAAAAATATTGATTACCTATAAGTAAATAGTATAAAACAAATCCAGACTGTTAGATATATGTATTATGACTAAAAAAGAAAAAAACAAAATGTTTCTTTTAGAACCTTTAGGAAGATAGAACTACAGAAGATACACAAGTGTGGATGTTGTCAACTTACACATTAGAAAAGGTCTCTTAATGTTCATTTTCAGGTTCATATACTTGTTTATGCCGCTGCATCTGCGCGCTCGGAGTCTCTACATCGTCACTGCAGCCGGGGAATGTCTGGCACTGTAGCAGCATTTGCCATCTGTACACTACTGATGTGACATCACAAACATACCATACTGGCGGCTCATTTAAATGCACAGTTTTGTAAAACGGGCTTTTGTGCATTGTGAATTAAGGGTTTTAATACTTTCACAGTCTTCACATAGCAACTCGTCTTGCTTTATAACCAAAAAAGACATGGAAATGAACATTTTTACAAGATGGAGCTTCTATTTGCTTAATTGCTAGTATATTCCAGGAGTGATGACAGCAAGACAATGCACATGTTACATTGTTCAGATGGGCAACTTCGTACTGTTTTCAGACATACTTTAAAATGTAATACTAATTATCATTATTTTTAGTTGGTTGCTGTTGTGTTGTGGCTCTTGTGTATGCTCTGATCTTTTTTTTGAATTTTTACAATTAAAAGTAATAGCCAAAACCAGGTAAGTGTGTGTTGTTAAATGTGCAAAAAGGACTTTCCCTTCGTCAACTGTTTTATAATGTATATGAATGAGTCATTTGTTACATTCGCTCATTTCACAATCTCTAATTAGATTTGGAAAACCAAGTGGGAAAGTTTGGCTAAATGCAGCAACAAAGTTGAAACCAAATTCCAAAATGATGTGATTCAAAGGCCTGTGGTCTCTCTGTGCTAACCAGAGAGCTGCTGCTGGCAGGGTGGCCACAGCAAACAAACACACTGAAACACTTTGGACTGCAAATCGTAGGTAAAAACGGCAGTTTAGCACTGCTCACAACAAGCTTCACCCTCCAACAAGTTACCAACTTCTCCAAAGACATGTTTTCTCACTGACAGTAAAATATGTGCTTTAGAGCGTACATGTGGGAACTGTTATATAATCATCAACCTCCAGATATCCTAGCATGTTTAGAAAATGCAACAGAGGTGTGGAGGATGGCTGTAGGTAGTGGTTACAATGTGTGTGACATGGAGGGTCAGGGGACACGGGGGTGACTTACAGACCACCACTCAGTGGAACATGGACAGTGACTTAGAGCTGGTAGTCAGAGCTAACCAGCCATGAGAAGCTCCTGCCACACTCTTTGTTTCTCTGCTGGAAAGACAGAGTCTGGTGGTGACAGTCATAAGAAGCACATTTGTGGCCCTGTGAAAATGTCACTGACAAAGTTTAGCCAACTGGTCACATGACGGTTAAGTTTACCAGTCTTCACAGTGAAACAGAGCTGAGAAAATGTGACTGTGAGCCCGGGACCGGTCACAGTAGCTGTGTTTCCATCAACGTATTTGTATGTGCATTAAGAAGTATCACATTAGAAAATGTTGATGGAAACAGCAAAATTTGAAAACACTTCCTCAAATTGCAAATAGGTTTTTATCCGCTTGAAGTGGATATTGCCTTTTTCGAAAAAGAGTTAATGGACAAAATGGGAGATGGAAAAAGCTTTGACAAATAAGTTGTGACGTAGCAAACATGTAACTCACATATGGTCCCAGAAATATGACTATGAAATATGTGTCAAAACATCTTTGTTTGATAAAGATCTGTGAAAAAACATACCATTGTCATTTTTATGTTTTTCAATGAAAATAAAAATAATGATGTAAAGATTATTATTCACTGTATCACAAATTAGTCAAAATAACAATTACTTCTATTTTTTTTAAATTGTTTAGCCCTAGTAGCCATGATGTTTTACATTGCTATTCATAGGCACTAAATATATATTTTGAATAGTTATTAGAGTTGTATACAGTGAAGAAAATACTAATTTAACTTTGGTTGTAAGTCCTCTTTCACTAATGTTTTAGGCACTAAAGTTCATTTTATCCCATCCAAAATTAGCTGGTTGATTGACTGATTGATGATTATTTTGTTCCTCACTGCTTATTTCCATAACAACTACCTGTATTAAACATTATCTCAATCATCGTGCTATGTCCAGTTATCAGCAAATGTCTGTCCACCAGACCCGTAAGTGCCTGAACTCCTGCACAACTAGTTCCACAAAACTTCTAGAAGATAAAACTGCAAGTGTAATGTGACTTTTAAAATGATTCATCCGTTGCCTCTTTATTCTCTGCTTTATTCTTCCCACTAAGGATTGCTCAGTGTGAACTCTTGAATCAGCAACCTCAGAAAGGTAATGAAATGTAATGGGAAATGAAATGGGAACCAAAGAAGCAGCAGTTCTCTGTATTCCAAATACTGAGTTTCTGAATCCTAGTGTTATAATGGATTATGTGTCTTTTCACTACCTCAGTATTTGTGTAGCCAGGGCTCCTGAGTCAGCTGTCTGGTCGATTGCTTTTGACATTTTTAAGGCAGTGAATGCAGATCGTGTTTATCAATGAGTACTCTACATAGAGTAGGAAGCACATTAACTCGGCCTCCCCTCTCTGCTCTGATCAAACCCAAAGACCTGAACCAACACTACACAGCCTCTGGGCCCAATGTTTATTGGCACTGAGTCTGTGCGCTGAATCACCCAAGCCTCAATTATACAAATTCCCTTGGGCTTGTGATGTTATTGTGATGCAGATGGTCATTCTTCTGTTAATGTCTGCCTTTTTTTGGTTATTTAAATAGAGTGTTTTTCTCATACAGAAAAGAAAGCTAAAGAATGCAACATGGTCACAGTAGGGATAGTCATGCATTGCCAGACCTATCTGCCAAGCCCTGTAGAGTAAGGCCTGGCTATTACACAGACACATTCTTGGGTTTGCATTTCTTTAAACCAATCACATTGGGCAGCGCTAAGCTCTGGACGCAGCGACATTGACTCTGCAGCATGTTCTAAGGAAGAGATTGTTTTGGTGGAACATTTACATCCACGTCTTTACAAACCCAATCCAGTTGTCATATTTGAGTATAAGTTAG
>JABXJD010000033.1:565000-585000 GCA_013375575.1 Percina caprodes | reverse complement strand
TTTTTTCATAGACACTCAGTCTTCTCCCATACCATGCACAACCTACTGTACTCATTATATAGTGAGATATTATATTATGGCCTGTGTTATTTAGAGCTCTGTTAGTAGCTTTACAACTTCTTTTTCCAAGCATGAAGTGCATTTTCATACACCTGTTTTGATGCTCATTTAAGTAAAAAGGTTTGGTGTTTTGGTGCAAAAAGTTGGTGAATCAAGATCAATAGAAAGAGACTCAGGCAATAAATCATGACGTATATAATGCAAGTGACACCGAAGAGATGAAAAATAATGACAAAAACATCAGTTTACCAATAGGAACATTCCTTAAATTGATTCATGAAACAAACATAAATGGTATATTTTTTATCTCAATGTGCCCAACTCCTAAAATTCATGGTAGAGGATGTATATTTGCATTCATTTGCCTTTTCAATTTAAATTGATATTTTTTAAAATATATATTATTTTATTTTTTATTGGATAGTAAAGATAGACAGTAAATTGGGGAATGAGAGGAGATGACATGCAGCAAAGGGTCGTGGGTCGGGTTTGAACCCATTAAGGACTCAGACTACATGGGGCCCAACATGGGGCCCCAAACATGGGACCCAAACATGGGACCATGTTTTCGATAAAAAGCCATCGATTTCTTAAATAGTTCATACAAGATACTGCTGTTAATAATAATAATAATAATAATAATAATAATAATAATAATACATTTTATTTAACAGCGCCTTTCTAATCACTCAAGGTCGCTTTACAGACAATAAAAGACAGATAAGTATAAACAGTTATGAAAAAAAATAAGTACTGTAATGTAACACCAAACAACAGAAATGGCAGTGTTTACTCCATTTAATCATTAATATATTACACGAACACTATGACATGCATTCCACCACAACAAAAGATATTGAGGTGCACAAACCAGCACAGCTGTAAAGGATGAACTAAAGCAAAGTCTGTGAGTCTGATCTCAGTTTGGGGTGAACCGAATGTTTCTGCACTTTTGGGTGCAGTTTGAGCAGATGGCTCTTAACCATATGCTTTGGGAGGGAAGAAGTTTGCCAAAAACCTCAGGGACGTCAGTTTGTACAGGTCTAGTTTCATCTGAGGTTATTTTTACCAGATATTTAAGCAAAGGTGGAAAAAAAAGGTAATGGATTTTTACTGGCGGGACTGTAAAAATTACTGGCATGCTACTGTAGACAGGAATGGGACTACAAATACAGGTGTAGCTAATCCAGCCAAAATTTGACTTGAGAGTTTACGCATTTAGCTGACGTTCTTATCCTAGGAGACTTCCAGAGAGCATGCAGTAAAATAAGCCTCAGTGCTCTTATCACCAAGAAGGAGCCAATATGCAGGCTGTAAAGCTCTTTTTAGAGAGGTACAAGATACAGCACATAGTGAAAGAAAATGGTTTTGATCCAAAGCATAAAGCACTTGCATAACCTTCTTTTACCTGAAGGACAAACAGTACATTAGATACATTAAGATTTCATGTATAAATCTCACATAATATAGAAGTTATTGTACACACATTTGTATAGAGAAAATAAATATTGTCTGTGAATCTCCTACATCACACTTGTAAAGCAGTCTTTGTTCATCCTTGTACATTTGACATTTCCTATTTTAAGCCCTACATGTCATGTCTCTTTCATTTGAAATTAGGCTTTGATGAATATTGTATGAAAAGAAACCTGCTTGCAAAGAGACTGACCTTCACAGCTGCTTTGCTGCTGCGTTTGAAGTATTGTCAAGTCCTGTGGGCTTAGGAAGGCACTCAGACTAATAGAAGTAGAAAGAAAAGGATTGCAAAATATTTAACTAACATCACCTTGATTTGAAGAGGCTAGCCACGAGGCTCAACAGGCAAGGGCTTAATCACCAGGATGTGGTATTTGAAACGACAATTTAAATGCCCTTTCTCCTTGTTCTGTATTGGTGAGCTGTCTACGTTTGCCCATTCAGCTGCATAGCTGTGATAAAGGTTAATCTGTCCGTGTCAGATATCACAGTGGAATGGCTGTTTTTGGATTAAAATAACAAACCGGGAGACACCCAAGTAACAAACTCACACACACAGTGAGGCTCTCACTCTCTCTATTTCTGATTTTTCAGTTTTATGTATTTCATTTCTCTTTTTTGTATTAGTTTGCCTGCTTTGAAAACATGTGGCGATCGCTCTGCCTGCTAAAAGCACTTTAAAGATAAATTTGACTTGACTTAATTTTTACCTTTCACACTCTGATGGTCTACTGCACTGCCAGCCATCTGAAGAGTTTTAAGTAAATAACTACTGACTTTTTAATCAAAGACACTGAGGCTTATGGCTCCACCTTAACACACACGCCTCAAACATCTGGGTGACCAGCTGCTCCTTCCACTAATCCGATCGGCTCCTTAATGTTCTTAGAAACATCTGGCAGCGCCTCAGCTCTTTGATTCATCTCACCTGGCAGAAACTTCCTGTTTGGCCTCTACTTTGCTCAGTAAGCATTTTAAAAACACACTTTAAAAAATGTCAATGCTCCTGACTAGAATCCATCAAGGAAAAGTGGAGACAAAAAACAAAAGGGTTTCCAGTAATCTGTTGTGCTGCAGTGTTTAACTGCAGGTTGTTTGTGCTTACTCCACAGCATCAGGTGACACTGATCGCTGGCTCATTTGCTCTTTTTTAACGTGTCACTGGCAGTTCATACTCAGGGTTATTGGTACCAGCGGCCTATTAATATCTGCAGCTCTAATGTAGGGCAGAAAGGCTGCAGGCTCCACTGACTGCACACTACACCCTTTACACCCTTCACCTCCCTTCAAAGCAGAAAAATGACACAGCCTTGATTGCAGAAGGTAACCAGGATGATTGCCCCTGTAGATCTAAATCAAACTTCTGCACACGATTACCTTCAAAAGGATGTATGGGACATGCTAAGATGAAGAAATGAAACTTCTTGGTAATGTTGTTGCACCATTAGTAAGGGTATTATAACCAAGAAGGTAGCAGGTAACATAATTACAAGCCCATGTCCTTCATCAATTTCAAATGATTAAAATTTTAAGATTGATGACGACAGAGCATCCTATAGTACTTGTGCAAATAGTGCAAAATCCAATAAAGTATTCTATTCCAAGTGTAATTCAAAAACATTTCACTTATTTAAAGGGTACACTCTGAGTCTCTGGAGCCACAAAGTAAACAATAAATATGCTAAATATCAGGACAGACGTCCATTTGCGGAGAATTTTGTCCGACAGGCCTATAGGGAAGCCTGCACAATGCTTGGCCTGATTCCTGTGCAAAACCTGGGCTGCAGAGTGTCTGATGGGGCAGCTGTCCAAACTACAGCCCAATCAGGCACCGTGCCATCTTTCTGAAAATTCAGCCTCAAGCTGTCAAGCTCAAGAAAGCTCTGGCACACATGTGGGTGGTGGAAATGGACGCCATTTAGCATGGAAACACAATCTTGGTAAACGTTGATGGAGTGACATAGAGAATGTCTCCATACATACTGCGCAGCGTCTCTCAGAGGTGCCTCTTAACCTGATGAAACTGGCATTCAAGATACTTATCTCCACAGTTACATGGCTGTGCCTGTAGACATCAGCAGCGCTGCTCTCAACTTTCCTTTTGTGTCATCCTCCCTCTCATCACACCTATGTCACACTGCTGAATGCCTGGCCTACATAAATGCTCGGAGAATCTGTCATAATTGTATGTCGTGCTCTCTAAAAATGTCTCTGTTCTTGGATATGCAGCAGGTGAAGTGCTGGTTTCAGCCAGACCCTGTGACTCAATCTCTGTACTCTTGAAATTGTCAGCTGCAATCATTTTACCCACTTGAGTGCAGGTTCTTATGAACTCAACCTTGGCTAACCTACACAGCCAGGCTTCTGATAGCTTCCTTGTGGAGATAATATTATTGGATGCCATTTGATAAATCTTGATTGTTAGCACTCTAATCTGGAGAGATTTGGAGAAGAGGGGGAGGTGGGGAGCGTTAATCAATAATGTAAGTGGCCTGATAACCCTTAGAGGGCTGCACAATTGCTGTACAGTGTCACTTTTTAATTCAGTATGCCCACACAGCAGTCGCTTCCCCCTGTAGAGCCGTTGTCTCTATTATACAAGGCACAACTTCCAGTCGATACAAAGAAATCGCTCATCCAGACAGTCAGAGGAAAGTGGAAAGCATACATATAGGACAACATGATAAGGTATTGGTACCAATAGAGCTGAGTCTTAATCCTTAACATAGTTCACCTTCATTTCCACTGTCTACTCTTGTTCAAATGGAGATTTCCTGCAGGATAAAGATGTTTCAGAATAGTGACACTATCTTCACTTCTCAACATCTCAACCTAACAGAACTCCTTTGCGATCGTGTGGAACAGGATGTTCATAGCATGACTGTGCTGGCAGAAAATCTACAGCAACTGTGTCACAAGCCAAAATGGACAAAGTTCCCTGTGGAACAGCTTGCTTGAATTCATGTCTCCAAAACTTTGCATACTGTACAAAGAGTTTATAGTCAGTGTATATGTATATACTCACTGTATCTCATGCATTACACTGGGTCATGTTTCTGCTCGGTACACAGCCAACACAGACAGGCTAAAAGGAAACAAAGAGAAGAAGGCACAATAGATAACAGGAGAAGGAACAACAAAAAGCAAAGAAACAATGATCCAGCTTGTTTTTCTCTGCTCATTTAACAGCTCTCAGCGCATAATTAGTTTTTACCTAATTGAGTAATGTGAACAAGGTTGAGCAGGTGCCATTGTAAGGGACTGCAATAATCTGTCACCTATGGTGAGAGCATGGTGTGGATCTGATTGACTGTGACACTTCCCTTGGTAGATAACCTTCAAAACCGTGTGCTTCTACAGTACAGAGGTGCTCTGCAAAAAAAACCCCGCAGATTATAGACATTATAGACAGACAGTAAGCGGGATTACCAACCACAAAACACTATACTAAAATAACCACGTAGGAGTCAAATTGACCGTTGGCACAACGCCTCTCCCAAACATTAAAGCTGCAGTGGGTAGAATAAACAAAAAAAGAATTTAAAGTAGAGTGAGACCTCTTCCTTCAGCTCTCCCCTCTTTGTCACATGGGCAATGCATGCTCAGAAAAGCCAATAGGATCTCTCTCTCTCTCTCTCTCTCTCTCTCTCTCTCTCTCTCTCTCTCTCTCTCTCTCTCTCTGAAATGACCCGTGACTAAAACTAATGACCAAAGTCTCCTGTCATGGCTAGATTTTATAAAGCCTGAAAACAGCCAATAGCAGGTGCAGAAATCTAGTTTTTTCCCATAACATTTGAATTACAATATGCTGAAAGATTAATATTGACATTTTGATCTTATGAATGTATATTAGAAAGCAATAATACTGTTATAATTATTTTAATTGGCACAAATGCATACAAAAAGGTATACTCGCATGGTATAAGTAAGGAGAGGTGCTGATAAAAAGATTTCTGCCACAATCCTTTCTATTCATCCTAAAGCTGTAGATACCGTCAGAGGGATATTTTAAGCCACGGGTCATGCTCAATATTTCATCTCTTTGTAAAAAAATATCTATCAGTGAAAAAGTCAGCCAGCCACCCCCTGTGACATCTCAAACTGGGGCTGAGCGGCTGCTGTATCTCTCAGTGATCACAGGTGATCTGTCATGGCAGGCAGGTGTTTTGTATGCTGTTCAGGGTCCCTTCAGAACAGCATCTTCTCCCTCCACATTCTCCCTATCAGCTGCCCCGTACACACACATACATGCATGCGCATGGTCTGGGCTAGTGAATGTCTTTTTGCCCATTGCCCTCCCCTACACAATCCAACTCAACATGGAGTCATACCTGGGTACAAGTGTTTTCTAAGTAGCAGAGTATAGCGTGTCAGCAGGCCAGCTTTGCTGTAACGCTAAGTGAATGCACGTGAATCAGGGAAGTAGCGCTTGGATGGGCACAGCAACAATTAGTTGCATTTGAGGACAGAGAGAAGGGTCTCTGGCTGTGAATGTGCATGTTGTGGTTCCCCACTTTTTGTCATTGGACTTAACAAAATTGCAACAAGGGGATACTGAGCAGAAAGATAAACTGGAAAAAGCCAACAAACTGCCTGCCTCTTGAATGTTGTATCTCACGAGCCTGGAGGTACAGTCTGAAATACCGCACTGGTCTTTCAGGCAGATTTAAATGCATGCACTGGTGTGTCTGAAGTGATAAAGGAAGGCCTCTCCAATCTCCTCGCCAATGGACTGGAACAATGCCAGTTGAGCTCACTGACACTGCATCTCTTCTCTGTATCTCTGGACTGGCTTCAGATTTCTGACATGTCAGCCTGGAGGCCGTAAACCCACCAGGTCGACACAGATGGAGGTACGGATGAATAAACTTGACTCACACAGCAATGCAGGTGGCAGCATTTGGTAATTGTTCACACTGGCAGAAAGAGGTAACGTCAAAGACTTTAAACTCTGATACAAATAAATAAGACGTTTGGTGATAGCAGTAAAATTCAGATAACTATCATCTCTGCCAACCTGGAAAATATAATTTTTTTACACATTACTCAATAATATTTAATTTGGAGCTGCAAGCCAAGAGAAGATGCTAACTTAACATATGATAGAGGCAAAGAGACTTGTGAAGAGAATACTCTTTTTCGTGTAAATGGGGCAAATCTATGGGGTCTTAATTAGTTATTGTGGGTCTCCTCTGTTGTGCAGCCTTATTTGCGTCAGGCAAATACCTAATGTTTTTTTTAATGTAAAAGTCAAGTCACAGGAAAAACTTCTTTTCCATTGTTAAAAAGGGTTGACAATGCTACAAGTAAAATACAACTTGGTTAAAGAGACTATATGCAACTTTTACAGGTTTCTGAAACTGTGAAATCTTCCTGTCTGATGATCTCATAATCTGATGATCCTAAATGACTTACAGAAAACAAGACTAACAGTCAATTAATGCTAGTTTAATATGGTTTGATATAAGTGTCATTGCTTGGGTCTTGTTTTTACAGCAAAGTCACAGAATGATGTACGGCAGGTAGATACCTATGTTATTCATAAAATATGTTGTTGTAGTTGTACGCCGGTAGCCTAGATTAAATTATGCATTAACATGAACATTTTATTCCTTTTAGTCCATGTTTGTGTTCTCCCACTATTTTCTTTTCCCTTGTCCCCCTGCACTTTGTGTAAAGCATCCTTGGGTTTCATGAAATGCCCTTTTTAAGTTATTACTATGTTTCTACAACAATCTCTTAATGCTTTGGCTCACGACCCAGTGCCAGTGATATCAAGTTTATGTCACGATACATCCAACTAGGCTAAGTTACCGCATGCAGCAACAATTTCATCACGACTACATGACCTCCCGGTATCGCTAACTCTACAGTGGGCAATAAAGCACCATGACGTAAAGACCTTTAGGACAGCAGGTGTGGTAAAAACTCTACAGCTTTAGTCCAAAGAGGCTGCTAGAATCAACACCAACGGAAAGTTACACATAGCCTCTTTAAAGGTGATGTTACTTTTTGCTTACCTTCAAAAAGCCCCTCCCTCCACCTCACCCCCACCCTCACCCCCTTCTGCGCACTAACTCCCCTTCCCCACCCCAAATCCTTCTTGTCCATTACTGGCTGGAATACTGTTTGTGTCTGCTTTGTGGTGTAGGTGGGCCCAGTTTGTAGACACTGGGCTGTCTACAGAGACCGCGTTTTTTACAGTGTGTTCAGGGGACAGGCAGCTAGCAGATAGAGAGATGTTTTTTACAGTGTGTTCAGGGGACAGGCAGCTAGCAGATAGTGAGGAGATGTTTTTTACAGTGTGTTCAGGGACAGGCAGCTAGCAGATAGTGAGGAGATGTTTTTACAGTGTGTTCAGGGGACAGGCAGCTAGCAGATAGTGAGGAGATGTTTTTACAGTGTGTTCAGGGACAGGCAGCTAGCAGATAGTGAGGAGATGTTTTACAGTGTGTTCAGGGGACAGGCAGCTAGCAGATAGTGAGAGATGTTTTTACAGTGTGTCAGGGACAGGCAGCTAGCAGATAGTGAGGAGATGTTTTTACAGTGTGTTCAGGGGACAGGCAGCTAGCAGATAGTGAGGAGATGTTTTTTACAGTGTGTTCAGGGGACAGGCAGCTAGCAGATAGTGAGGAGATGTTTTTTACAGTGTGTTCTGGGGACAGGCAGCTAGCAGATAGTGAGGAGATGTTTTTTACAGTGTGTTCAGGGGACAGGCAGCTAGCAGATAGTGAGGAGAGATTTGCTGCATGTGACAACAAATGTTGTAGCCTAAAAAACGCACCTTCAAGCTCGTAACCTAAGTTTTAATTGTGAAGTCTTGCAAACCAACACGATTCAAGATTTATTTTTGATATCGGTGAAAGAATATGCATATCTCTGTATTGCTAAAAAATTGTGATACTCCATTTAAACATCTCTTTAATTGCCATATTTTAGTGTTAACCCATTTACAGAAGCCAATCAAATCCACAAATGTTGTCAAACTTTGATTACAACGCTGTTGAATCCTGATTGCTGCTAAGAAGTGATATAACCAACTCAGCCCTGCCCACCTAAAACCAGTTATGAAAAAAACAGTACAGACAACAACAGAGAAACTGAAATCTATCATGTCAAATGCAGAAAATCTTATATTTACGTATAGACATCTTCACTCTTAGCAATAAGCTGACTGAGAAAATATGTTTTCAGGGCCTTGAAAAGTGTGTTAAACTATAACAATGTGAAAACCTATGATTCCTAGATGTTTAGAAATGGGAAATTCAGATGGAAGTACCTGCTCTCAAAAGAATGATTTAGCTCATAGTGAATGATGAATTATCCTTCTCCCATTCCATCATATGTAATAACGACAGTAGTGGTCTGTCTATGTGCGGACTACCATCTGCCTTCCTTTCACATCCATTGGGCATCATCTTCACAGTCAGGAAGGAGGGATACATCATTTCTGCCCAGCCATATGTATATAACAGAGGAAGAAAGTCTTTACTTGATATTCAGAAACTAAGCCATGTTAGTCTGTCAGTGTACACCGTCTGATTTCCAGGCTCTTAGTAATACTCTGATTTTCTCCCACTTTCTTCTCTGGTCTTTTTCAGCTCATTCCTTTTAACTTTGTCAGGAATAAAAGATTCATTATTTGCTCTGTCGCTAATTTGTAGGAGAGTGAAAGGGAGACTGATGCCCTCTCCGACCCGAATCTGCCGTGTCTAATTATGCCGTCTACCTTTTTTTAGGTCACACCTGGTGTCACAGCGCCACACTCCAGCATGTTAAGTGATGCTTTTAATGGGGTTTTTGCCAGTGGTTCAAGTTAAAAAATAAGGACCAGCATAGACTGCTACATATTACAGATCAAAATTACCCCTATGAAGAGGAAGACTCATTTAATGTCTGGAGGAGAGCTGCATAGAAATAGTTTTGAAAACTTTCTTCCTCTGATTCTCTTTTGAAGGATAAGGAATTGTTCTTGTATTTATTTGTCCTCCCCATTTATATACATGATAATGACAGAATACTGTATTATATATATATATATATATATATATATATATATTGTTCCCTCTCTCTCTAAAGTATTTTCCAAGGCACTCGCAGTTCCAATGTTTTTTTTGGAGAACTTATGGTAGAACTGTAACGTTATCCAGTTTATTTTTCTGAGACAAATAGAACAGGTAGCTACGTACGGGGTCTGACCATCATGCCGTATTTGTTGCTGTCACCTAGCAACAGTCTCTACGTGAGGAAAGCTGTGAAAGGTGTCATTTTCAGAGGAATCCTAGCCAAATCAGTCTAATACATTGATGCCATCAACACAAAGTTTAGGAGCGAAATACTCCTGATTTAGTTTAAAGTTTAGAAAAGCAATACAGAATGCCTGAGAGCATAACTGCAATATTTTCCATTATTTTTTTATATTTGGATTGTAATCTGTTTCCCTTTACAAAAATATATTTCCAACATACTGATTCAGAAAAAAGGTAGAAATAGGTAATAAATCACCATACACATCTGGAAACAAAACCCCGTCCATTGGGTTGCCAGGTCAGTTATGATTAGACCAAATGTTGGGGCCATCTAACTTCCATCTACAAACTGGCCAGCACACTGGCTATTAAGAGCCCCAAACCTCCTCAAGTCCTAGAAATGCCCCTGCACAACTCCATCACTAACACCTCTGTGATAGAAAATTATAGTTATCATAAAAGTAGACTGTATGGGAAAACTGTTGTTTTCAATTGCATTAGTACAGTTGTAATCACTCACTGTATATCATATTTCTTCTTACAAAATTGTAAAAAAAAATCTGTTAACATATTTGGTCAAAATTTTAAGAAGAAATGTGACAGAGCATCATAAATGTTCCCTTTTCCTGGGGGTTTGAATGGTTGTTACCAAGCCGCACTGACACTGCCGATACTATTTGATTTATTCACTATCAGTGTGTGCACTGAAACTAATTTGTTTGATCACTTCAGTTACAATCACAGAGTAAAGTACAGAGTGCTGGGATTAAAACTACTAAACGCTGTTTTGATAGTGTGCTAACTTGTCAGCACCATCAGCTGGAGCCATCAAAGAGAGACCAACACACCACTGCTGTCAGCTCAGTGTGTGAGTGGGAATCAGTGCTTATGTTAGCAAGCTAGGGTAACTGGCTTCCATTATTTCAGGACTCTAGTTAGCCTAACTTGTTATCTGTGTATTTGGTGTGAAATAGACAGCTAGCAAATTAAGACTCTACATTAGCCAAAAAGTGTTTTTAACCCTCTACCCTCCACCACCTGCATTTTGACAAACAGGGGCAGACTGTGGATGTGTGAGGGAAGCTAAGGAGCTCATTCAACTTTCTCTGGATGAGTAGTGGATTAAAATAAATACTTTTATTGGTCTGATTCTATGAATGTTTGATATGCCAGACTAAGCTGGAAAGCCCTATTCTGCAAATCAAAAGGTGAATAAACTTAGTTTAGATGGGTTTATCCCCCTGTATATCCTGCTGCAAAGTGAATTTTAGTCCAACTCCCCTGATACTGAGGCTTTGCTTAACAGGAGGAGTTGAGACAGAAAGCCAAAAGCACTCAAAATGAAGGCCTGTTATAATTTTTGTCAGAAGGGGCGACAGACTTGGATTCAGGCAGACAAGGCTTTAGTAAAACACTAGAGATGGTCCTGTGGGGGAAATTGTGTGTCATGCTCAACACCTTCAAAACCCATTCTGATCAATCTATTTTACTGAAAGGGCACATTCATTCTCTCTCTCTCTCTCTCTCTGAAGAACTTTCTCACAGTCTGTTTCAACATGAGCGCTATGAAGAAATCATGAAAGGTGCTATATGAATAGAGATTATTAGTAGTAGTAGTACTAGCGGCAGTAGTAGTATAGCGGTAGAAGATACAGAAAAGACATCATCCTCCTCACTTGCAAATGAACAACGTAAAATGACTGGAGAAGATATTTCTAGGTCCTATTTCATCTTCATCTTGCAAAGCAATATTTTCTCCCTCAGCTGTTCGGAGAGCTGAGATATCCTAAAAAAGATCATTAAATTGGTCTATATGTCATGGGACCAATGTGCCGTGGGACTGCAGCTTCCATGCTTTCTGGCCAAGCTAAAGCAGAAGATATGGGAGAGGAATAATGTGATTTGATGGTGAGGAGGAGACTTTTTTTATTTTTTCCTTAAGTCCTAAGCCCACACTGGAATATTTTTCCTGGTCAGCTATGTGATTTATGATACTCTTAATTAAAAGGTTTACTTTCTTGGACCATCATATGTCATCGTTATGTACATCATTGTCCTCATCAGGGGTTGGTGCATAGACTGTATAAGTAAAGCCAAAACATTTCTCTTGGATTTTACTCCCCAATTAGTTATGCATCACCTTTTGCCGCTATTTACCGTTATTTGTATTGGAGAGAATTTCCTACCAGTGTCAGTACTTGACAACATCATTTCACTAGGGCAAATAGTAGGAAACCATAAGGTTTTCTTATGGTCATAGGAAACTTTTCTCTGCTCAAAATCCACTTTTCAAATCAGGCTTTATAGCTTTAAACTTTCCAATGCACATCATCATTCAAATAATCATCTGATGCATATAAAAACATCTCTCACCCCCTGGTTGCTGTATATGCCCCCCCCCCCTTTTATTTTTGGACAAAATTACATCAAATCCATTTTTCCCAAGATGGTTTTTGTCATTTTAGATAGTTTCTCATCTCGCTGTTTGTTCAAGTGTTAATTTTTTCATTAAGTTTAGTTTTAATTAGTTATTCGATGCTATAAAAACAGGATGAAACAACACGTTTTACAGTCGTGATAGACTCACGTTTGGTCGGGCGGGTCATGGATACGCTGTAATCTGTTTTTTAAGTTACAGTGGGAGGAATGGCTGCAAAGCCTCAGCTTCAAGGAGTCCACACAGCGTCCACGGTGCTGGAAGCTCTTGTATCCCTGCAGGGAGTCAAGGTCTGATTAATATTGGAGCTCTAATTACTCCTGGATCCAGTTCTTGTTTGCCTGTGTAACACCTCCAAACAGCTCTACTGGGTGAAATGCTCAAATTAAATGAAAAAAAAATAACACAGTGCCAAGGCCAGACAAATTGCCAGAGACAAAAATCACATTTAAGTTGCATCCACCCACTGAAAATCTCATCTTTAACTCTTTGTGGGTCAGCTGTAGTCATGGCTATCACTACAATAAAGCAGTAAAACAGTACACAAAAAAGATATCATCAATGTTTTACCCATATTTAGACTTCCCCGTGTATCTACTAATATTGAATCATTTCAGACTTGAATAATTGCCATAAAAAAATAAAAACTCTATCATTTGCAGAATGTAAGTGTGTATGTGTGTGTGTATATAATGTGTCTACATGGCCATGTGTGGGGAAAGTTAATGGATGTGTATGAGTCTCGACATTTCCTCTTTGGACTCCTCCACCTTCTGCTAATGGCTTTTGCTGTGCATCTGTATGCCTGCCCTGCTGCGGCTGCTGCTTTCTTCATCAGGTCTCTGTGGAAAAAAAGCTTCAATCTCAATAGGCTTACTCTGTTGTTAAACAAGGTTAAATAAAGTCAAGAACTGTTTAAATATGAGGTCAAGTGAAAATGATAAATACTGTGGCACATTATTTTGGTTTGCGTTTTTCCCAGTTTCCTTTCAGTTTTATGTCTGGTGCACCATCTGAATAATGAACAGCTCTGTTTTAAAGCAAGTACAATGCTCACAAGCAGCTGGTAATCTTTTTTGTTATCAGAGCAGGACAGATAAGGGTGATTTAATTAAAGGTTTAAAATCATAATTTGACTTTGACACTTCACTGTTGAATACTGCTGATGTCACTGCCACTGTTACTACTGCATCCAATATTACTGTACACGCTTTTACTACAACATGATGGCTCTGGTACAGGTAGCGTGTGTACTGCACTGCTTCTCCTGTTGCAACTACTACAAACATGGCATGTATTACTGCAATAACTGCTTATACTGCATCAGTACTGCTAGTATTGTGACTATAAAAATTCTACTGCTACTTACCTCTACTGCCATGGTACTACTACTACCACCACTATTATTACTAGCAAATCTTAAACATTACCACCCTCACTTTAAATGTGTAGTTATGAAATATGCTTTTTGCTTCTGTCTGTTTGTATGGTATACAGTATATGAAGGCAACTATAGCAGCCAGTTAGCTTAGCATAAAGACTGGAAACATGGGGAAAGCTCTAGCCTGGCTCTATCCAAAGCTTATAGAATCCACCTACCAGTAGTAAATAACACGTTATATTTTGTTGTTGAAGCCGTAAAAAAAATTAAGTATAAAAAGTAGAGATTGTTACGGTAGGTTATCTGCCAGGCCAGGCATGTAGATGTGTACATGCAGGGTGTACACTTCTCTCTCAAGCTTTCGTTGCTCGTCATTCACGCTCCATCCCAGTTTGTATGTGCATATGCCAGTATAAGACCATTAATTATTTTTAGGAAAGTGTACGTCATTATCGACATTTGTACGATTACGCCTCTATGATGGTCTTTATGTGTTCAGAGGACACTTTGTACAAACCAGGATGATTGAAGCACAATACCATCATGCTGTTTCTTTTGTGCACAATAGACAGACACTCCAACAGTCAAATGAGTGCATTGTCCGTTTTATCCAAATGCAATTGGTGGCACCAAAGACATAGTTAGTCAGGTACAGACACGAGTTGTCTTTGAGATCTGGTGAGGGACAGACAGATAAACAGATATTAGATGATAAGTGGACAGATCATTGCCATCGACTCTTCTCTTAAAGTCCCTCTTTGTCTCCGCCTGTCAGTGGTTTGGGAGGAGAACACCAATCACTGTCTGTCCGTCTGTCTGCCTGACTGGGTCTGTCTGTCTGTTTGAACAGATGAGAAACTAATGTTTCAATCATGTGGCAAAAAGATTTACATGAGCCTCCTGTCTGTCTTCATAACATGCAAACATGATCCTAATGTTTCTTCGCTGCAGATTATGCTGTGTTTCTGCCTCACAGAGTTCATCTAAATGGTTTCATACGTGTCTTTACCACATCATTAGCGAGTCAACGAGGCGAATAACTGCAATAGCCTCAGACAGACTGAGACATGCAGCCCAGCACTGAAGAAAAAAAAAGAGATATTCAACTTTTCTTTCTGCCATTGCCCTCATTTCTCCTACAACACACGTCTGACTTTCTCCTCAGGTTCTATTTTCAAGATTTTGTGACTGTGACCCCTCTGACACCTCTGTGACGCTTTGAAAGCATCAAGGGATTCTGTTTGTTTTTACTCCCCAATTCTTTTCAATCACCTTTTGCCATTACCACAAATCTTTGTACTGGAGAATGTTTCCTACCAGTGTCAGTACCTGACACCACAATTTCACTTGGACAAATAGAAGAGGTCTTCTGATCTTTTTTTGATTCTTTGGTACTATTATTGCAAGTAGGTGGTAAAACCTCACAGTTCTTTGTACATATCAAAGCAGATAATCAAAATGGCTGTTTTTCCAAACATTTAATCCCATGTTTAATGGACTAAGTACAACACACAGAATTGCACAGTAATTTATTCACTTCACCTTATCAGTGTGTCATACAATCCCTTTCATGTGAAGTAATAGTCTTTCATAATGTAATGCTCACAATACTTTTGAAAGGCTTCTCTTCTAACTACTACTAACTCAACTTCTTTCCTTTCCCGGAGTCTTGTGCTCTCTTGCCCCTCTCCTCTCTCCTCCTATCACTTCCTGCAGATGTTTCTGGCTCTGGAGCTGTGGAGTCTGGATCGTGGTTGGAGTCACCTGCTGCCTCCATGTTCCTGCTCCACACCTTCTGCTACAATTCTTCATGTCTTTCTTTCACTGGCTGTCTCTTTGTCTCCCCCCCAACCAGTTGAGGCAGATGCCCCCCCACCCTGAGCCATGGTTCTGCTCGAGGTTTCTGCCTCTTAAAGGAAGTTTTTCCTTGCCTCTGTCGCCTAGTGCTTGCTCTTGGTGGGAATTGTTGGGTTTCTGTAAATAACATCACAGAGTCCGGTATAGACCTGCTCTTTATGAAAAGCACAATGAGATAACTGCTGTGATTTAGAGCTATATAAATAAAATTGAATTGAATTTGTATAAATACATTTCACCAACATTTAATCCAACTATCATGGTCAAGGGCCCCAACAGAGAGGCCAGAGGTTGCCATGGGCCCCAACAGAGAGGCCAGAGAGATGGTCATGGTCCTCAACAGAGAGGTGGGCATGGGCCCCAACAGAGAGGCCAGAGAGGTGGTCATGGGCCCCAACAGAGAGGCCAGAGAGGTGGTCATGGGCCCCAACAGAGAGGCCAGAGAGGTGGTCATGGGCCCCAACAGAGAGGCTAGAGAGGTGGTCACGGGCCCCAACAGAGAAGCCAGAGAGGTGGTCATGGGCCCCAACAGAGAGGCCAGAGAGGTGGTCATGGGCCCCAACAGAGAAGCCAGAGAGGTGGTCATGGGCCCCAACAGAGAGGCTAGAGAGGTGGTCACGGGCCCCAACAGAGAAGCCAGAGAGGTGGTCATGGGCCCCAACAGAGAGGCTAGAGAGGTGGTCATGGGCCCCAACAGAGAAGCCAGAGAGGTGGTCATGGGCCCCAACAGAGAGGCCAGAGAGGTGGTCATGGGCCCCAGCAGAGAGGCCAGAGAGGTGGTCATGGGCCCCAACAGAGAGGCCAGAGAGGTGGTCATGAGAAATTACTCTAACAATAAATTTATTTTGATCACAACCTGATTATACATGGCCTAGATATTATGGAAATTATAGAT
Organism: Percina caprodes; assembly: GCA_013375575.1. Lineage (NCBI taxonomy): Eukaryota > Metazoa > Chordata > Actinopteri > Perciformes > Percidae > Percina > Percina caprodes. The sequence continues at coordinate 568,645 of JABXJD010000033.1, read as the reverse complement.
TATGGAAATATTGGTATAATGTAAATGTATTACCTAATGTGAAAACTGTAATCTTTAGTTTTTTTACACTAGTGTAGCAGAATTTTACTTTCAGTCACTTTGGCAATTTGATGTATCTTGCATTGTTCGTTAATGGATTCACCAAAACATCTTGATCTTGATTTTGAGGTGAGAGATGTTTACAATCCAAATTAATGCATAATGGCAACTTTTCTATTTAAATTGCTTCTACTTTATAGCTTCTCACTCTCCATTACACATCATACAAATAATAATAATAATAATCATCTGATGCACATACATTATCAATATTTAGGGGCGTTTAATTGACGTAGATGATTCCACATTAGTTTATTTAGGTTATTTTTCAATGTAATGTGTGTGTGTGTGTGTGTGTGTGTGTGTGTGTGTTGGGAACTAAGTCTCTGCAGGACATTTACAGCAAATTCTGTATCAAGACCTCAGTGAAGGAACTGCTGAGTGTCAAGGGGCCCAATGGCTCGGAATTACAGAAGCATCCTGATGACACCATCTGTTTAATTATTCATTTACGTAAGATGCACATTTTAAAAACTCTCGTCTCATCTCTGACATAAGAAAACACAATAGCTGTACAACTGTTAACATTAGCAGCCCCAGCAGAAATTATGGAACATCATGTCAGTAAATATCTTTGTAGACAAATTTCAAAACAACTTCAACTTGGCTCATTTACAGTATGAATTTGTTTAAGTTTAATTTAATGTTCTTTTGCAGAAGAAATAATTAAACAGGAAATTAATTTTCAATAATTTGTCTTTTTAAGATGCGTTTGTACTTTTGGGGGGCATTTTGTGCCTTTATTTGAGAACAGACAGGAAATGAGGGGAGAGAGGGATAGGTAACGACATGCAAACGTCTTTGGCCAAAGTCAAACGTGGGACGATGCGGTTCATGGAGGGTGACATAACCCCTCAACCACCGAGGCGCCCCATTTCTGTTTTAATAAGGCAGCAGATGTTTGTACAGTCCTTAATAACCTGGAACCTTAAAGGGGAAGTTGTTGTTTGAATGTCACTTACCATCCAGAAAGTTGTTTTTTTATTGGGTTTCCCCTTAAAAGCTTTATTTTTAAAGTAAAAACAGTGTGTTTAGAGCTTTACGGTACAAATCACATTGCTTAAAATAAAGTAGTTATAAGCAAGTCAAAGCAGCAAAGGAACAAGTCTTCCTGTGTGCATCCCACACTGATTAATGGGTATACTGTTCCCACACACACTGAGGTCATGGCAGAACTAGGTTTCTTTTAGTCATGGATACATTGGCAATGAGCAGAGGGATAAGATGAGACAATGTTCACTAATTTCATCGTGTTTGGAGTGAATGGCACCCTGTGTCATTTGGCTCTGAAACAAAACTAAGACTTAATGTTATTGTTGTCTACTGAACTCAAATATTAGGTGCTGCAATGCAGGAGGGGTTGATCATTTTAACTTAAAAGGTCCCATGGTATAAACATTTCCCTTTGAGGTGTTTTAACATTAATATGCGTTCCTCCAGCCTGCCCATGGCCCCCAGCGAATATAAATGGTGATAGGTGTAAGCTGAGCCCTGGGTATCGTGCTCTGCCTTAAAGAAAATGCAAGCTCAGATGGGCCCATCTGGAATCTTCTCCTTATGAGGTCATAAGGGGCAAGGTTACCTCCCCTTTCTCTGTTTTGCCCGCCCAGAAAATTTGCCCCTGCCCCCAATGGGAGAGAGAGAGAGAGACATCATGGCTTTCAAATGGGCAAAGTGGCAGTTGGTCAAGGCCACACCCCCAGCCTCCAGCTTCTAACCCTAAGGTCTGTATAAAAGAGACTTCAGATACAGTATTAGGGGACCACTAAAGTCTATATAAAAGAGACTTCAGATACAGTATTAGGGGAGCACTAAGGTCTATATAAAAGAGACTTCAGATACAGTATTAGGGGACCACTAAAGTCTATATAAAAGAGACTTCAGATACAGTATTAGGGGACCACTAAAGTCTATATAAAAGAGACTTCAGATACAGTATTAGGGACCACTAAGGTCTATATAAAAGAGACTTCAGATACAGTATTAGGGACCACTAAGGTCTATATAAAGAGACTTCAGATACAGTATTAGGGACCACTAAGGTCTATATAAAAGAGACTTCAGATACAGTATTAGGGACCACTAAGGTCTATATAAAAGAGACTTCAGATACAGTATTAGGGACCACTAAGGTCTATATAAAAGAGACTTCAGATACAGTATTAGGGACCACTAAGGTCTATATAAAAGAGACTTCAGATACAGTATTAGGGGACCACTAAGGTCTATATAAAAGAGACTTCAGATACAGTATTAGGGGACGACTAAGGTCTATATAAAAGATACTTCAGATACAACATTAGGGGACCACCACAGTCTATATAAAAGAGACTTCAGATACAGTATTAGGGACCACTAAGGTCTATATAAAAGATACTTCAGATACAGTTTTAGGGGACCACCAAGGTCTATATAAAAGAGACTTCAGATACAGTATTAGGGGACCACTAAGGTCTATAGAAAAGAGACTTCAGATACAGTATTAGGGGACCACTAAGGTCTATATAAAAGAGACTTCAGATACAGTATTAGGGACCACTAAGGTCTATATAAAGAGATTTCAGATACAGTATTAGAGCACCACTAAGGTCTATATAAAAGAGACTTCAGATACAGTATTAGGGGACCACTAAGGTCTATATAAAAGAGACTTCAGATACAGTATTAGGGGACCACTAAGGTCTATATAAAAGAGACTTCAGATACAGTATTAGGGGACCACTAAAGTCTATATAAAAGAGACTTCAGATACAGTATTAGGGGACGACTAAGGTCTATATAAAAGAGACTTCAGATACAACATTAGGGGACCACTACAGTCTATATAAAAGAGACTTCAGATACAGTATTAGGGACCACTAAGGTCTATATAAAAGATACTTCAGATACAGTTTTAGGGGACCACCAAGGTCTATATAAAAGAGACTTCAGATACAGTATTAGGGGACCACTAAGGTCTATATAAAAGAGACTTCAGATACAGTATTAGGGGACCACTAAAGTCTATATAAAAGAGACTTCAGATACAGTATTAGGGGACCACTAAGGTCTATATAAAGAGACTTCAGATACAGTATTAGGGACCACTAAGGTCTATATAAAAGAGACTTCAGATACAGTATTAGGGACCACTAAGGTCTATATAAAAGAGACTTCAAATACAGTATTAGGGGACCACTAAGGTCTATATAAAAGAGACTTCAAATACAGTATTAGGGGACCACTAATATCTATATTAAATAATCCAAAGAGCACCATTTCATGAGACCTTTAAGTCCTAATAAAAATGTATAGTACATGACGTGTATCCCACGTGTATCCCACTATGCTTTCTCTGTTATTTATCTGTAATTTAATTGGTTATGACTGAATCAATTTTAGGTAATCAGGGAACACAACAGAGAGGTGCGCATGTGCTTATTGCATGTTGCGGTTTACAGTAATTAATAACTAAAGAACAAGAAACAGAATATGTAGGCCCACCATTTGCGAATGCATTACCTTTGCATGCATGACATTTTAGAATATTTATGAAGCACTGATTAC
>JABXJD010000033.1:530000-560000 GCA_013375575.1 Percina caprodes | reverse complement strand
CTCTTGGAGTACAGTGGCATTCTTGTAATTGCGTCCACCTCCTGTATGTTGGAGGTTGTTGGATTTTGACTAACTATCCTACCATAGTACTCTATGCTAGGCTCTTTTCTTAGAAAGTACAAAGTGACATCATTCTAAGTGCCCACAGGTTTTTAAATTGTTGCTTTTGATTAAGCAGATGCAATTTGTATGAATCCTCAGAGCCCGATTTGGATGAATTGCTTTAACTCATTGATTGTTGAATGTAATGTTTCTTTGTGGTATAGTGCTCTATTTAACTAATCAGTGCTCAGCCTGCACATTAGGTTCCTTCCTATGGAGCATTGAGTGGCCTGTTCCTCTGTTTGTCTACCTCATGTAGTCCAGGTCACGTGATCTCCTCTAAAACCTTTTCTGTCGGCGCTGCATAAAGAGAAGACCAGCACAGTCTTTTACTGCAGCAGCCTGCTCACCTTGATTGTGCTTATTGACTTTGTAGAAACAGTTGTGGAAGTCTGAAAGATGCAGAATCATGTGAACTAGTCCACCAGCCGACCAGACTGGGAGGAGACAAAGCCTTTATAAGGCAGAGGTCAGGAAGTTTCAACATTGAGAAAATGATGTCCAAAGGTCAAAGTGGCTTGCTCTTTTCTTTGGCCCTTTTTAAAAAAAAAATAAAGGAAGCTGGCTTGTTTCCGGAGATTAAACAAACAACAAATGATTTTCTGCCGCTAGGGGTCTTTCAATCAAAACCATGTACACACAGACCAGTGTTAACATTGGTATACCATTGACAGGTGACCAAACAACACGGTCCATGTCATAGGATGAAATTACAGACTTCTCTGGGTTTGGAAATTGTTGGAAACATTTGGGATAATGCATGTACACAACAAAAAATATGTCTAATAGATTTTTGTACATTTTAATGTAAACACATTACATATTATATTGAACGGGACCCTGAATAGGCTGGATCAAAACTGTTAATAGTTGTGTGATATTTGTGGGAATAGTAAAGCCATTAACAACACAAATCTACAAAAGAATTGGAGTTATCTTGGTGAGACTCGTGTCTACAGTGTATTAGACTAGACAAGGCTAGGAGGAGTGATCTGCAGCGTCAACCACCAAGAACATGAAGCCACGCACACACCTTCAGGTGGCTCGTCACAGCCTGAAAACACTGCAGTCAAAAAACACACCTTCCCCCAGGTGTGACGCTGAGCATAGCAAGACATGTCTACCTTTGCATAGAAATTATCAGTTCAATCAGTTTGTACTTCAATGTATAAGCATTGCATGTTGGTGGCATGTCTTCACAAGTTTTAAAGTTTTAGTGGGGGGTTGGGATACACACTTGGAAGTTTGATGTGCAAGAATAAAAAATAATCCCAGCATGTGTAAAATGACTGAGACACACACACACACACACACACACACACACACACACACACACCTTATATTTACTCAGCATAATTACACAGTCAATATCTGCATCAGGGCCATTTCATCTTCTTGGTTTTGTGCCATTCAGTCACTATTTAATCTTCATTTGAGTAAATTATACAATTATCATTTACTCATCTCTCATCTTTATCATTTGTATAGTCAAGTGGGTAACACAAGCTGCAGTGCATGCCACATCTTATTAACCTATTTGGCCATTTTGTATGTTTAAAAAACAAAAAGGAGACTTAAAAGGGATAGTTTGGATCTCTTATTAATATCCAACAGACGATAGATGACCCGTGATCTGAACGGATGTTGTCTCTCGGACTTCTGAACATCAGCCACACGCGTTCTGTACTGAATATGCCTTTAAATCAGGCAAATAGCAGTTAAAGTCCCTCCAATTCAAAAACAATGAAAAGTTTATATAAAACCTCATGTTGAGTTGATTCTGAACCAGTCAGCTGTTAGATCAGGTCAGAGCCAGGCGTTTCCCAGCATGCCCTTGGTCTGCCTGGGTCTTGCAGTCGGTGAAAAGCAACTGCGGCGCCTGGCTCTAAAACCTGCGGCCGCCTTGATCTCGTGAGGTTATCGTGGCCCAGTGTAAATGACGTCAGAGCAAGTCGAGATCTAGTTGGATACCTACTTCAACTGGCGATTGCCGTGAGGCCTGGGCCATCTGGAACAAGCCTTTCTCCTCTGGAGGTGCCGGGGATCCATCGAGCAGGAAGCACGGAGAAGCAAAAACAAAAACATCTACATTTTGCGGTGTGCCCCCGTCCACAGCAGGACATTGCTTAGCTTCCGTGTGGTGACTCCAGCCCACTTCTCTAAACTGCCATCTACTGTAGGTCCTACACTGACCTACCTAGTACCTCTACCTACTACATCATGTATACTAAGTAAATAAATGTACAGTATACAGGCATACAAAAGTATACTGGAAGATGCATCACCACCGAAAAATTGGATATGAAAAACTAAGTGTGACAAAGTGGGTGAGATTCCCTGCACTCATCATTTGTCCCTTGTGCTTGTCTACATAAATATGTTTACAATTATTTTACACATTGCTATGTTTTTTTTCATATTGTATTGATTTTCAGTTTGCCATAATTTACCAGATATTTTTGTGTAACATGTCGGCGCTTACTTTGTGTAAGTTGCAGGTTTGAACAGCTCATCGTTTGTTCTTTATACTCACCTTTCTTTATTTCTTTGTCTGGTCCACCAGTCAGGGATGTTTGGGGAGGAGCCGCCGAGCATTTCCTGTGTGTTTATGGTGTTGATGATGTCATCACCGACATCACTGGAGCCAACCAATTGATTGCGGTTTCTGTGTGTGTAGAGATATTTCATGTCTTTGTTGGATACGTTTGAGGGGTAATTGTGGAGGCTGGTGCAGACCAGCGTAGAAGTGATTTTCACAATTGAATATCCTATAGATTATATCCCTAATATTTTGGTGGCATACAGTACACCACATAATTTACAACCGTTACCAAATAGCACACTTACACTTTACATTAATATTGTTCTAATATGTAGGACTCACTGTATATTGAGATGATGATAAGGGCCATCCGTGTGGGTGTAGCATACCCTTCCCAATTAGCATCAAATAGCACCCCATGTCCCAAAAAGTTCAGCTCACTACTGATGTTTTCAAACTCAACTGTGAGTTGTGTTGAAGCGGATTGCCACCTTCATTCTCTCCCCCCTACAACTAGCAAGTAGCTAGCGCAGAGCTAGGCTAATGATAAAAAACAGATCAGTCCCATTTCCGACGGAGTGTGTGTGTGTGTGTGTGTGTGTGTGTGTGTAAAACCTATTTTAGACTCAGGATGATCTCACTATCGAATGTTACATGATATTACACACCGGCCAACAGGCAGAAGACTGGTTTCACTGGGCAGCTCCTAGTTGTCATTTAGATTTTACTCTAGAAGAAGTGATAATAATAATTTTAAAATGTAAATCAACTCTCATCAGTACAGGGTGTGTTGTACATCGGAGCAGTGATGGATTTTCCTGTCTACTGGCAGGAAACTAATGAAATATGTGATGTCTTACAGATGCTTCCATTATGTGACATATCACCTTTTTTGCCATTTCCCAGGTGTCGGTAAGTGATTTTCAGGCCTGTGGGAGCCATCCACTGCTCTAATCAGAAACCCATTTGTGACCGTGTCTTAGACATGTCATCTGAAACCATGCATTACTTAAAAGCTCACTGATTGCAAGCAGAATCACTAGGCCTCTGACAATCATCCAGAGGGCCCTGGACATCCGCCGGCTCCACCAGCCTCCTGCTGTTCAATTCCCTCCATATCAGCGCACCAGTCAATATTGCTTTCTATCGCTGGGACACTGAGGAGAGAGGAATGGGTTTTCATCACCCCAACTAACTGCGGGTACTGACAGCTGTCAGCTTCTTCAAAGCTCAAATCACGAAAAAAAACATCAAATACAGCAAAAGACTAAGCTGAGAACAACAGACGTCAGCCCTCGTCATGTCACCATGTTTTCCATTATCTGGGGGGTGTAATTACTTGCAAGTGATTGCCCGATGACGGAATCAATGGATCAGGAGCAGAATAACAGTAAAGGAGCGTCTCTCTTAACAAGATGAGCAACTGTTTACGTGCCTTGAACTGACTAAATCAATTTGGACTGAATTGTCTTCACCTCCAGTCAATATTTAGCACACCTCTTTTTAAAGTCCTGCTCAGATACAGCTCCTTGTATGTAAGAAATATTCACTTGCATCTTAACTAATTTATTTCACCTTTTTTATTTGCTTTTTTAAAAATATTCTAGCATGAGCTCTATCATTAATTAACAAATAAGTTTTTTGCTATTGTTTTTGTCTCATTGCTTATTGCGCGGCTCTGCATGTTTGCATGTGTAGAGAGTATGGAGTTCTTTTACTGTGTTTTGTTGCTTGTTTGCTGGCTTGCATGGCTACTTGTACTGAATGTTAATTCTGTTGATGTATTACTGTTCTGATTACTGTTCTCGCTGTTTCCTGTTGCTCTGGTCTCAAAACATCTCGCCAAAAGCACTACAGTTGAAAATGAACAGCACATTTACAGACATGTTGATAACGTGTGTTGTCCTTATAAATAAATATAATAATAATAATATGTGAAATTTGCCAACTGTTCCTTGCTCCCGGTTTAGGACCAGTGGTGACCGAGCCTTCGACTTGGTAGCACCGAGACTTTGGAACGTCCTGCCTACTCGTATATGATCTTCTGTCTCTGCTGATGACCTATTTCTTTTTTCATGCCGGTTTGGTATGGAATGGAGTTGTGTCATTGCAGTGTTATGCTTCCCTCTAAATTTATCTGGGTTCTGAGGTGCATCCACAGGGTGCATCCATTAAATTAAAAACACCCTGATTTGCTATCATTGTGTCTTGGTATACACACACAGTGCAACTGATTGAAGCAGAATGCCACTGATGGAAAAGGTGCCAACTGCTGAAGGACGAAAGTAGTAGATAAAATGGGAGAGATGAATATCCCATCAGCCCCAGGCATGGGATTTAATTTTCCTCTATGAGCATTCTACTACAGCTTGGGAAATTGATCATTTATATTCCCACACCAAGGTGGAAAAGAGGAATGGTTTGTGTGCACGCCGGTGTGGGTGTGTGTGCGAGTGTGTGACTGAGGGAGAAGCAGAGAGAGAGGAGAGAACGCATGAGAGCATAACTAACCACACCGAGCCCAGAACAAAGATTCACAGCGGTGATACAGTTTTTACTCTGTTAAATGATTCAGCAGTAACAGGATGAACAGAAAAACAAAACAAATACCAAACTGACAGGCGCCATCGCATCCGGGGAAAACCAGCGGAAGCTGACAAAGGTAGATTAACGCTGTCCCACAGACCATTTAGCTCCAAAGAATAACATAATCATATTAATCATGGCTCTTGATTGATAGCCACTCTTCTAGATGACATCTCTATCATGCATCACATACTGCATGGTACACACGCACATCCAATCACTCCAGCTGCAGTGCTTCAGTTTCATCAGTATGTCCTGCCTCTGGATGCTTGTCCCCTACTCTGTCTTTCGCAAACATTGCAGCTTTTATGTATCATACTGCAGTTACACACCCGTATACACACATACGGTGCGTTCAATTATGTCCTTGTCAGCATGTTGCTCACAAATAGACATCAGGTCTTCGTGGGCTGTGTACGGCGCTGTAGAAACCAATCTCTTCAGCCACGCACAGTGCCATTAAGATCACTTGAAAACAACACACAAATACTCCCACAAGGCAGAACACAAAAACATATTTGCATTGACTTGACTACTCAGCTGTAAAACCTTTGAAAGCTTTAGGGCGCTGCTGGGAGGCAGAAGTGCTCAGTGTAGGTTTGAGATAATAACTGTGCTTATACTACAGTTTAAAACAATTTTACTGCAGTGTTGGAAAATAATTCCCATTTCTAACACCACAAACAAGGTGTCAATATGCTTCTTACCGCACTTGAAAAACGTGCCAGTGGTCTTTTGTTCTTATACTCTGAGTGGTTGTTGGTAGTAAAATGCAGCACAGAAACTCTAAATATCAAGAATAGAACTATAGAATATCTGTGTAAAAAAACAGATAGATTACAGCATTAAAAGAGGACTTTCAGAGAGCAAAAAATTAATGAAAATGTGTATTATTTAAACATGATATTGTTTATTAATACATGCTTTATGAAGGTTTATGACGGTCAAGGGATGAAGGGATGAGGGCATGATGAAAACCCAAACTAAGGAATAGCAGGAAGTACAAAAAAAACTTTCAAATAACCAGTTAATTGAAAAGAAACTATGTAACTAAACAATAAAAGGACCATATAAATGAGTGAACAAAAAAAAACAGAAAGAAAACAAAAACAAAGAATCAATAGAACAACCCTAGACCAGCAGTAGGTTCTCGTTGGAGCCGTGGAGGTGTAGGTTCAGGTTGTCGACCCCAGGAGTGGAGGCCGGGAAAGGCAGCCGGGCCTACAAATGCACAAAAACACTAAAATGACCCACTTGGAAATACAGTAGAAATAAAACTAATGAAAACTTAGCATATACATTCATACCAGAGGGCAAAAGCAAAGTTTTCCAGAGAGAAAGAGAGAGAGATAGAGAGAGAGTAAAGCCGTTTCTCAAACAGAAGACCAAAGACTGTGACAAAAAAAGTAAAGTTAGCCTATCTTAACCAAAGCGAGGCTGCGCTAAGCAAGTCTCGATGGTCTGTTTACAGTAGAGAACAGACCACTGGCAATCTGACATATTACCCAGATGCAAAGCCACGAGATGAGCCAGCCATGCTGCAAAGCAAAGGAGTGGAGGTAAATATAACACCAGTGACACACGATGTGAGTGGGCAGTACAGAAAAACTGAAAAAAGTTCTAATAATTTACACTGTAATGGTAACTTTACAGCAGTAGGAAACATGTAAAGGGCATTGATTTGGATATTTGCATCAGAGTGTGTTCACGTCATCATAAATCTACAGTGTATGGGCATTACGCTAACTGTTAACTATGGTACCAATAACATATTAATGAAAGCAGGAAGAATATGTTGAGAGGAAATGTCTCCTTGATCAGCAATGGGCTGGAGAGCATCACCACTGATCTGGGTTTGGAGAAAAAAGATTAGAAAAACATCTCCTTTTTTTAAGAAACATAATTTGTCTCTGCGTCGTCTGATTCCGATTCAAGTGATGCCCTCGGCGGCGGCTCCCATGAGAAAGGCTCTTGGGAAGCAGGGCTAATCAGATCGCTTCGTTCTAAATTAGACCTCCAGGGAATGAAATGCCCAAGCAAAGTGAAACATTAAGTGTGTTTCTCCCAACAAGGAGGAAGATTCCCCCTAAAGTGCTGCTGCGATTGGGCTACGGTTGAGCTCGGTTCTCTCTTATCTTGTCCTGGAAATAATTTTCGGTACATCTTTGTCCTCTAGTAACCCGCTTCTTTTTCCTAACTTCTTAAAAAAACAGTCCTGTCTTGTCAGGAACAAACAGAGCCGGCTTCCACAGCTCTACCACAAGTTGTTCCAATCAGCTGACTGTCATTTTCGGCCAATACCAACTCAGAAGTCAGCTTTTCACACTGCCACAGAGCACAGAGGGAGCCAGCAGCACTGCTAAACATCCACACTCGGGCGAAAATGTGTAATTAGCTGCTACAAATTGCAGGATCCTTCCAAGTATGAATTCTTTGCCCCTGAAAAGGGCTTCCATATTAAAGAGGGAACATGCCGTTGCAATACATATTTTAGTGATGTCCAAAAGTTACTTGTTAGAAAGTATGCAGAACTTTGCTAAGTATCTTTGCTAAATTAATCCCAAGGGAGTCTAGACAACATGCAATTTGAATGAGAAGTACTAGTGAAAGTGAGGTGGGCCTCTGCACCGCAACAGACCTTCAAAGACCGATTAAACTAACAACGCAAGCTCATGAGCTACGTTACATAATGTTGATAAATTATATATAACCTTATATATAACCTATGAAGCTAAACTTCATCTGTTGATCTTTTTGGTTTATACACAACTGCATTCTTTTGATGCATGTGGAAACTGCAGCATTAATACTGGATTCCCGAGTGAGAGCGGCACAGAAATTAAACTTCAGTCCTCATCGGAAATTTAATTGATGTTTTGGAGAATTTCATTGTTATCAGCAGTAATATATAAGCATGTAATCAAGCATGTAACTGCTGAGGGGTATGAGGTCATATAAATAATATGACCTCATACATCAATAAATGAAAAAGGGAAATTTGTCCCCCTGATATTTGTAATAAGCAGTCATCAAAGTATTCCAAAAGCTATGAGAAAGCTCATTTTCTCACTTGAATATATAGTGTTAAAAACTGGTTGGCTACTGAACTGCTTCATGTTTGTGGCCGTTCTGCTCCCTGAACATGCCATGCACAGCTGATCTGTAGAGGTAAAACACATTACTGTTTCACAGAATATAAAGCAGCGTGTTACTGTGGATGATGATCAATCAATCAATCAAAATGTATATTTAAAGCAACCAACGTTGCACAAGGTGCTCTACAGAACAAACTAGAAGTCATTAAAAACCTTTAAAACATTTAACATTTAAAACATGAAATAGTATCACAGTAAAAACGTTTTGCCCAACAATGTCAGCCTCAGTTGGGAAAGGCCAAGGAACAAAATTAGACAGTGAGGAAGCAGCGGTGGGTCATTCCATATTCTTGGAGCTGCCATTGCAAAGGCACGATGATGGCAGGGATAGTGGTGGCATAGGCCCCCCTAAAATAGTATTGCCCCCCACCCCCCCACACTTTGACTCTGTCACTTGATTTTTGTAATATTGTGTTGTTAGTCAAACCATACACACGCTCGCAGTGGCAGTCCCCCGGAGCAAAGATGTGTCTGTGCTTTATGTTCATACAGTAGCTGCTGGATAAAGTATTCATACTGAAAATGCAGAGAAATATATGTCAATAATGATTATCCTTAAGTTCTGGTCTGTTTAACAAGGACCGATAAGTCCTGTAGCCTGCAAAAACACACAGTTATCTAGTTGGTTCTTTTTCCTGAAATATGATACTTGTGGAGTCTTGGTATAATTACTTGGTTTTTGGCATTTGGAAATGTTTTGGAAACGTGTGGGCAGCAAAACAAGCTGTACAACAATACTGATATATTATCTCCTAATAAAGTTGATATGGATATGGCTGTGATTACTTTAAAGAAATACAAACAAGACAAAGTGTACTGTAAGTCTAATATTCACTCTTCTTTTCATTTTGTTATTATGAGCAAATCCTAATATCAATTGTTTTAGTCTTTTATTGTTGAGGTATGTTGGGTGGGTAGGTAGTGGTAGGTTGGAGTAAACCTTTAACAAGACAAGCTACTACAAGAATAAAACAGGTTACACTTGCTGTACTGGTCTCTTTAACTGCTAGGCATGCCTGCTGCCACATTGGCACCTCCCCGTCCTGGTGATCTGCAGCTACCTCCTACTGAGTTTCCATGTCTAACGGAGGTCAGGACAATGCCTTGGAGGTTACAGGCTCAAACATTTGGGAAATTGGCCTCTTTGCATAATTTACATCACGACCGGTGTGATGACAGATAAAGTGAGGAAGATGAAAAGGTTCGGCAGCCCAAAAGAAAATCCATAATCTTAAAGTTAACAGTGGTTGTCAGGGACGGCTTGAGCACCTTGATCTTCATAATACTTGCCTTTTTTCAGAATCAGTGGCTACAGTGCTGGCTCCCCCGAGAGTTCAAGGGAAACCAGATTTGATATGATAATTCTGCAGCTCAGCTCTCCACTCTGCCATATGCCTGACCTCTCTGTGGGGAGAGGAATGCAGCTGGCTCTTCTCACTATTAATCAGCATGATGGGGGGGGTTGTGGCGATGGTGTTGGGATGGGAAGGTACTAGCTGCAGCCGGATGCTGGCCAACAATTCATTACACACACACACACACACACACACACACACACACACACACAGGCTGGCTCAGCTTTCTCCTGCTCTCCTTCTCTCCTCTGTAGTTCCTTTGCTCCTTTTATCCTCTTTTCCTCCTCTTCCTCACTTGAATCCTCATTTCCTTCCTTTCCTCCATTTAAAAGTCTCTAACATCCATCACCCCTCCACCCAAATACACTCAGCAGTGAGAGAGCAGCGGTGAGGGCCCAGCAGGGCGAGTCTACGAAGTGGACAAAATATGAGGATATCAGGAGCGGCTAGTGTCTCCATCAATCAGCCTGCTCAGGTGAATCCAGGTGAAAGCTCTGATCCCTGCTTGATTTACCTGAGATGGAGATGAAGGAGACCAGACAGTATAAAGAGAGAGTGGTAGAAGGATCCTTAAGGAAAAGGAGATATGCATTGTGCAGACATGACTCGTACAAAAAATAGAGAGAAAAGAGGACAATAGATTCATAGAGGAATAAAAGAATGGCAAAACTGCCAGAAAAAGTAATTTCATTTAAATCCTGCCTCATTTGCATATTGTTTTATTTATACTGGGTGGGTGTCCGAAAAGAGGATTTACTGATTCCAAAGTTGGCAATCCTTCTGCCAGCTAAGGTCCGACTGAGCTTCAGAATTGGATATACAGTAATACGTGTCGAGGAATAGTGTATAAAGCAGAGTAATGTTAAAATCGTATACAAATCCTAAAGGTGCAGGTCTCACCTTCTGGTTCATTGTACTCTGAAAGCACAGTAATCAGAGTAACTCTGTAATATCCATACAATCTTTCTGTTTTTACTTAAACTGCACAGCATATAATAAAACAATAAGTCAACTTCTCCAAACATACACTGTTTAATTTTCTAGAGACATGTACAAGTACCTGCCAGCCATGTTGAAGAGCAACAGTACATGGCTACTAGTGCATTATATCTCAAAAGGTGTCATGGGAGCTTCAGGGAATGTAGGACCACAGGCAGAATAGAGCTTGAATATTTCATAATGAAAACACTCCAAACAAATGGTGTCCAGCAAAGCAATCCAAAAAGAGGCAGAGTCAAAACTCCCAGGAACACCGAGACTAACCAGGGCCTGTTGCACGAAACCAGGGTAAGGGATTAAGTATGGATATTCAAATTTTTATTCCATTGTCTTCTGAATGTGTTCTCATTTATTTTTATTAACATGTATTACTTGTCACTATTGTTTGTCACTTTTGAGTTTGATTAAACCCTGCTATTACAGTTGTTAGACAGTTAGAAATGGTTGCACTGGCCCCCAATCGGAAGAGTCAGGACTTTTCCCGGTGGGCCGGTAGTGTTTTGAGGCCGCAACGGCTGGTCTGATAATAATTATACATTGCAAGTTCTTAGCAACACCACCCGGCTGCCTGGTGTGGGGGGCGCTGCCCGCGGCCGCTGCCTGCCAGCTTCAGTGCCCACTCTCTCTGTAAAAGTAAAGATGAGCAGCGCGGCGTCCGTGGTCTGTGCAGCTTCAGGTTTATACAGGACGCTCCGGAGATTAAGTGGGACAATGCAGCGATAAGCCCAGATATGATGGAAACAGAACAAAATACAAAACAGAAAAACAGACAAAACACCAAAACCATAACACAAGCTTACCCCACTGTTAGTCTTAGCCACATCATTAGAATAGCTCCTCTGTGCTACTCTGTGGTGTGTTGAGAGGTTTGATGATAGTCAAACTAGATAGTGTATAGTCTGAATCACCTGAATTAGATAGTTTGACACTACAATAATTATTTTTTACCAACTGTGAGATATTGTCATTGCCAGAAATAACAGATCTCATGTTTTATTTTACCAACTTCTGTCCTCTGGGAGGCGCTTTAGGGTGCCAAGTTGCAAGGAAAATCAGGACAAGCACCCCTAATATCTCACTCTATATACTCAACCAACCCAAAAGGAGCCCAAGGAGGTGATCAAGGCTCTTTGCTGCCAATGGCCTGCTAATTTTGGGCAATTTTTGTTGTATGGTGTCATAGCAACGACTACGACTCACAGCGCGCTGACAAATTATGTCTGGTTCAAAAAACAACTCCAGTGGGGTGGGGAGGATCAGTTGAATCATGCACAGAAGCTTAAACCAACCATAGCCTGGTTAGGTGTATACATGGAGAAATACCCTGTTTACTAGTTCTGATAACCGGGTAATGACAACTCTATCTGTGAATAGGCAAAGTCAGCCTCCATATGGATGAAAGAGAAATGCAAAATTGTTTCAAAATTAATGAAATTTAACAAAAATGTACATTGAAAGACACTGGGCTTTCTGTTTTGTTTTATCAAGCTTCCAAAAATCCACGTGAGGCTTCAGTCTATAGCTGACAGCATCAAAATGGATTCAGCTAACTCTTCAGTTCATATCGTTCAGACAGACTGAAACGACAGTGGGACAGTGCTTTTGGATGTGTACCACAGACGTTTTAGAAAAGCTCCCCAATGTTTTACTATCAGAAATATTTGCTTTGGTAAGGTCTCCTATGCTATATAACAGGAGGACACAGCATCAGCCTCGGGGCACAGTATGATGACAAACAGATGGTCTGCTGTGATTTGTGTCTTAGTTGTTGGTGTGGCGATACCATAGCTTTAATGGGATATAATAAGAGGAGATAATGGGTATTTTCAGATAGCAGGCGATAGCAACAGACAGTGGTGATGTTTACTGTATGCTGCATTAGTTGTTTCTTTTCTCAGATTTGACACGTGACTTTTTACATTTCTTATACCAGGGAAGGTTTGATAGAAGGCCCTGAACACATATCTATCACTCACTCAGCTTTGTATTATGAATGATGGAAGCCTACATGAAAATATGTCTCACCCCACTTGACACGGCCAGATTGTCTGACCAGTAGGCTGCTACAAAACTATCGCTTCCTCAATTTATCGTTGCTCTTTACACAGTTTTGGTTGCCATACATTCAAAACTTGTGTTACCATGGTTCTCTTTGCTCTGCATCTGAGTTTATGAAACCACACAAATCACCCTCCTCCAAAGTCATCTCCTAAAGGTGGCACGTGGCTGCAAAGGAATTGAAGAGAAGCACATTGCCAAGCGTCCGGACATGGTTAGGATTCATCTCAGGGAATGATATATGAAATATTAACCTTGTTTTCTGTCCTAATTGGCTGAAGCGTCTGAGAAGGTGAGAGGTGAGTTTGAGAAAGCACTTTGAACACGGCAACAAAGAAAATAGCAGCCAACATTCCTCATTAGCTCAGAGGGTGCGCTTACAGTAGGTTGCTCCATCTGTCAATACGAGAGGTCACATTAAATGAAATTTTGTTTTTTGTCTAGCAGTTCCCACTCTTCATTTATCAGGCGGCTGCAAATGTTTTAGCATCACCTCCTGCACCTCCTGTGTCCGGGCATAGGCCTACTTACCTACTAAAATATACTCCATGAACACACTAACAATGTAAAGGTACTGTACTGTACTGTATTGGATGATGAGGTTGTGCCACAGCACTGGAAGTGGGGGGTTATAGGGGCTGCGGCCCCCTGGTGGTGCCCCAGCTTTCACTTGGCAATAACCTTAAACTATTAAACACTGCAGTTCCTGAACCAGAGAGCATTTGGGTTATAGTCAGCTTACATTTTTCGACTGTAAAGTATACGTACTGACCGGCCTCACACAGACGTGATCAAACCTCCGAGTTGGAATGGTAACGGCAGTACACGTTAATGGATGCTCAATTAGATAAATATGGGTTCGAAGCCTTACATTTAATTGAATCCTGCCTCCTTTTCCAGACAAAAACCCACGCATCACCAGCACCATTTATTTATTGTCCTTCATTGTGAATTATTATAGGGGGGAGAGAAGGGAGCCATTAATTAGACAGGGATGTAAGATGTCTCAATGCCAGCCATTTGTCTCGCAAGTGATTACTTAGAGAAAAGCTTTGACAATGGCTGAAAGCTACAGTATTCTCAGGGAGTTGTACAGCAATGAAGATAAAGAAAGGGCATCATTCAAAAACACACAAGTGAGCCACGATGACCACTCACTAACCAACAAATCACCAACAAATACCCAGAGACCCAAAAACAAAGCAAACACATCATTTCCGTAGATAGCATCATGATAGTTGAAATATAAACACACTGAATCACACTCTCTAGTCTGATTTTGTAAAGAAAGATGGCAGTAGTTACTGTTTTTGTGTTTTACTAGAATAATCGAAACATGATCACATTTTATGCTCAGGATTTATTGGAACCTCTCTTGAAAACCACTCGTCTCACAAACTACAAATACAAGACACAATATGGAAATGTAACAACTGACAGATGTTTGATGCAGTAAATAAAATCATCCTCTTGCAGTATAAATATACACATATAAGCATCAAAATAGAATGATCAGGAATTATTGGCTTAATGAGTTCACTGAGATAAATCTCTTTCAACAGTTTTCACTGATAGTTGGGTACATATCACCTGTTTTAATTATTCAACAGGAACAACTGGATTTCCACACAAGAACCATCAGCTAACAGAAAAGGTCTGAGAGGTTCCTTACTTTAGACACTTTGGCATCCACTTACTTTGCTGGGAAGACTGCCAGGGTGTACGAAGACAAGGACAAATTAAAAGAACAAGAGAAAAATAAAGGACATAATGAAATGAAACAATAAGGCAATTTTCTTTAAATTTGAAGTGAAGCTGCAACTTCTGCCACAGTGAATTAGAAGTTGAAATCCACTGCAGACTTAAAAAAACAAGCAACAACATTTGACTATTTAATGTATTTAGCTGAAAACTCCAGTGTGGTGGAAAGTTAACATGTTTCTGCTGATTAGTCACGTAACCCAGACACTACCTAAGACTGTTTTAGTTGAGATAAATATCAGCTTTTAACAGGCTACACACACACACACACACACACACACACACACACACACACTACTCAGTGTATCAGTGAGCCGTCGAGGTCACAGCCTATAGCTGACTACTGAACAAATGCGATTTTCTCTGATCCGGTGTATAGTTTTATCAACAGCACAGCAGGACAATGACAGAGTAATTATTTCTATTCACCCAACGTGGGTGTAAACACACTTAAATTATGGATGCACTTTGTTCTGGAAATGATGGTTTTCTTTCAAATGTTTCTATGTCTGTGTCTCTGACTTTGTGTGTTCATGTACTGTCTAAACCCCTCTGCCTAGAACATGGGCATGGCTCCGTTATTAACATACTAATCCATTTAGAAACATGGGTATTGCTTTCTCATACAAGCATGATGTATAGAGTTGGCTTTATTGTGTGCTAGATATTTAGCATATCAGCCAAGCTCAATTTGTTTGTTTTTTGTTGTTTTTTTAACAGTAAAAGTTAAAAAAGGCTGAAAATCACTTATTCACTAATAAATTACATTATTATCACTGCTCCTTGTGTCCCTCTGTCTCTGTCGATGTCTACAGCCGCTATCATGCTGTCTCTACCTCTGTTCGTTCTTCTCTATCCCTGTCTCTCTCTTTCCGTATCTTTCTTCCTCTGGTTGCTGTACTGCTATCAGCACCAAGTCAGAAATGTTCCTGTTATTGATGCACACCAATGCACAGCCTCTGACAGGAGCAGACAGCATGAAAAGAGAAGCTGCTGAAATAAATACATATGTAATGAGGGAAAAGGGGGCCGCCAAATGGGTTGCCAATTTGTGTTTGTCAAAGGCTGAGCTGGGGTTGCATTGACTTATAGATCTATAATGGAGCTGCTGCTTCTTATGTCATTTTGAGGGGTCTACACAACCCACGACACTTCCCCAGCAGCGCAGTCTCTTTGGAGAGGTACTAAATTAGCAAGGTGCCCAGTTTTCTTTATTGTAGAAAATTGTTTTGTCCAAAGCAGCCTTCAAGTCACTGCGGCTTTCTTCATGGGGGAAATTGCAAGCCATTTCTGCCAATGGCTTTTCAAAGGTAAAAGATACAAGCTGGAGCTGCCAAGTTGAGCATTTCAACAGCAATTTCTGTAGCGTGGAAATGTAAAGTAACTGCACTTACAGTAAGCTATTCAAAGCTCCTGCGATTTTCTGCAGAATTGCAGTGCATTACAGACGCAAATGTCCCAAAGTATGGTTATATCCAGTGTTGGGCAAGTTACTTTTAAAAAGTAATTAGTTACAGTTATTAGTGACTCAGTTACAAATTATGAAAGTAACTAGTTACTTCAGAAAGTAACTAATGCATTGCTTTCAAGTACATTTTTAAATTCTCAAATGTGACCCCCCACCCCTCTTTAACGGAACTTAAAATACACGTGCATGTTCCATTATTTATGATAAGTCTGAATATTATAATGAAATGGACACTTAATACAATACAATATTAAAAGAAACTGTACACAGATCTAAACTCTTTTAATGTTGCTGTGGGACAAAGTGAGACGAGCCTCCAATCAGATACCAGGTATGTAAATATTATGTTAATATAGTTGATCCATACTAATAACAAAATAGATATTGTTGAAACTTTTTTATTGCCCCTCATTTGGGCTTGCCTTGTGTGCTTTCAAACACCCGCCCAACTCTACCTCTGATTGGCTTACCATGACATTTTACTCAACCTCAGCCAATCGTCAGCGTGTATGCGCGGCCACTAACCAAGGAAGGACAGTAAAACAAGTGTTTCCCTCTAGGCTCAGAGATCTAGTTGTCGTTTCCCTGGCGTGTGGCGTTTTGTTTCCACGGCGTGTGGCGTTTTGTTTCCACGGCGTGTGGCGTTTTGTTTCCACGGCATGTGGTGTGTCGTTTCCACGGCGTGTGGGGTGTCATTTCCCTGGCGAGTGGCGTTTCGTTTACACGGCGTGTGGCGTTTCGTTTCCACGGCGTGTGGCGTTTCGTTTCCACGGCGTGTGGGGTGTCGTTTCCACGGCGTGTGGCGTTTCGTTTCCACGGCGTTTCCACGGCGTGTGGCGTTTCGTTTCCACGGCGTGTGGGGTGTCGTTTCCACGGCGTGTGGCGTTTCGTTTCCACGGCGTGTGCCGTTTCGTTTCCACGGCGTGTGGCGTTTCGTTTCCACGGCGTGTGGCGTTTCGTTTCCACGGCGTGTGGCGTTTTGTTTCCACGGCGTGTGGCGTTTCGTTTCCACGGCGTGTGGCGTTTCGTTTCCACGGCGTGTGGCGTTTCGTTTCCACGGCGTGTGGGGTGTCGTTTCCACAGCGTGTGGCGTTTTGTTTCCACGGCGTGTGGGGTGTCGTTTCCACGGCGTGTAGCGTTTCGTTTCCACGGCGTGTGCCGTTTTGTTTCCACGGCGTGTGGCGTTTCGTTTCCACGGCGTGTGGCTTCCACGGCGTGTGGCGTTTCGTTTCCACGGCGTGTGGCGTTTCGTTTCCACGGCGTGTGGCGTTTCGTTTCCACGGCGTGTGGCGTTTCGTTTCCACGGCGTGTGGCGTTTTGTTTCCACGGCGTGTGGGGTGTCGTTTCCACAGCGTGTGGCGTTTTGTTTCCACGGCGTGTGGCGTGTCGTTTCCACGGCGTGTGGGGTGTCGTTTCCACGTGCTTATTATCTGACACCTGTCACACCTTTATTTTGTCCTATAATTGAGACGGACATCTCTGACAATTTCTATTGCTTCCCTAAAAGCAACAATCCGGCAATCAGGCCCACTTCATGCATAGCTTCGTCAGGTATCATGATTTGATCTTAAGCTCTGTTTTTGCATTGTTCATCCTTCTGTTGTTTTTCATCCAAGTGGAACACGTTGAACACCGTTTCGAGGAGAGTACTAGAGACATGGACTGTCTGGAAGTGTTCGCTTGTGACCCAATTTGTGCAATTCATTGCGTGATACAAAGGATGAGAGAGTTCATCAAGAGACATCATGAGGCATTGGGATGCTGTAAGGAGGAGGCTGTGAGTGTTTCAAACTGGAGACTATCTGGTTAGATTGGCACAGCTTCTCACACCTTCTGGGTCTTATCATACCGTCTCTTACCTAAACCGTTTTATGGGACTCAAATGAGGCTAGTTCATGACAAGTATGTTAAACCCTTAAACTGTTCCTGAAGCAGATGCCCATGCCTTGATGTCAAATAACTGTCCAACAGGACCAGGACCAACACTGCTCCCTCTCCAGGTATCAGACATGTCTGTGTGTATCAGGTCAAGAGTTATTGGACCTCATTTTCTCTTTGTTAAAAAGTCACTTATGTATGCTATTAGCATTGTAACTTTCTATATGAATAACAGAGACATTTAAACAAATGAGTACATGTATTTAAACCAGAGTAAAGCACATATTTGTACATGCTTGCTGCGTTTACTGTTTGACACAAGGGATGAATGCTAACAAACTCAAAGCATCCTTTCTCTCATCTTCCTGCAGTCTGTCCGATATCAACAGCATTTCCATATTCACATCGGTTGTGATGCAAGAAACTAGTCTTTTTTCTATGCAACAGTAAGGAACTAAAGCAAGAAACTACACCAAACAATTCACTTGATACCACGGATACATTAATGGATCTGTTGCTCAGCTCAGACTGTGTACCTGAAAAAGGCCTATTGATGCCTAACCTGTGCCAACATGCCATGCCAAACAGGATGTTGGGTAGTACATTAGTAGTAGTAGACAGTAGATTTGCGTTATAACAATACCACAGTGGTGGTGTTTATATAAATACAGAAATTGACCAGTGTTACCACACATTTATTTCATATATACTGTCCTACTTTACCTTTCAGCTTTAGTATTTTAGGCTTCCTACTTCAACACATCTTAGATCTAAGTGAAAAAACATGTCGCTGTACACGGGAGAATGCTGCAATCATGTTTACTGCTGAGCTCAAATCAGCTGTGGAAATTGTTGCGTGACTGTTTCCTTCACACAATTTCCTCACAGATTTCATTCATTCTGTGATATCATGGAACAGTGGCCATTGTCGTCCCATTTTGAGCCTTTATATTCCATGCAAGTCTAACAATTATTTCTTGAATTTTACACAGCTCAATCCGACTATTCACAAGCAACCAGTTGAGCTGAGAAAAGAACTTTTTTTCAACCCAGCTCTCTTGAAAATAAAAGCAAAATGCAGCTTTGCAAAATGACGTGACTATGACAACTGCTACATGCATTATAAAATACTTACTCCAAATCACACACTTTTGTTGATGCATGTATTTATTTGAGTGGACAGTAATACACACAATGTGCATCAAAACTGCCTCTTCCCATTATTTCCCATTAGCTTCTCTTCCACAATAATCACCAGCGCATTTCACAGTTTTTTTCCTGAATTCATTCAGCAGCGGTGAGCCAAGACAAGCAAGCAAATTACCAACACTGCCAGAGGAAATAGGAAATTAACATTTCAGTCTGCCTAATTTCCCTTTAAAACAAAATAAGACTAATTAAAGTGCAACAATATATAGCTTTTATTATGATAAATTATCCAAAGAAAAATGGTTTTAGGATTTGTGCTCCTGTTGAAGTTTCTTATTTAAAAACTTCCCATAACTAAAAATGCAAGGGACAATGTGGATGAGACAGTGTGCGGACTGCTTGAGCTTCAGCTGCAAACAGTAGCAACCCAGTCAACACACCCTGTGTGTTATTTTAGTTACTACCTTACATATAGGCCAGTAAGCCTATCATCAGTGGGGATATATATTTGCTAATAATTACCTCTATGTTGGATTCATGTTAAGACATTTTAATTAGAAAAACCTTTCAAAAATTAACAATAATTTGGAGACCCTCCTGCAGTGACTCTGAGGACACCCTAGGGGCCCTGGACCTCCTGTTGAAGATGTCTGCTTTATGACATAACAGGTTGTTTGTGCCAAGCATATCTGTGTGGTGTTGCCTCCCCAGTGTGGAAGCTGCCCTGCCTGGATGCTACTATATCAGAGTTTGAGCTAACGTTAGCAGCTCTGTCTTGCTTATTAGATTTGGGGAAGTTTACACTTCAGGTAGTGTCAAAGATTTCACACCAACTCATCACACTAACATTATCTTAATTAGGTAAGCCTAGCTAGTCGGCGTTACATCTGCTAAAATCTGCTAGCAACAGTTTCAGCCATTTCAGCCGGCTAAACTGATGGCTGTCGCTAGAAATGGGAAGAAATTGGTTTTGTTTTCC
Source organism: Percina caprodes (assembly GCA_013375575.1). Lineage (NCBI taxonomy): Eukaryota > Metazoa > Chordata > Actinopteri > Perciformes > Percidae > Percina > Percina caprodes. The sequence continues at coordinate 539,968 of JABXJD010000033.1, read as the reverse complement.
TCTGTCTGACGTCTAAGACCGTATTGTTTCAAAGATTACAAAAAATTTTGAGAGGCAAATCTGCCAATGTTATGGTATGCTCCAAATATGTTGTGCGAGAATGCAACGCTTGACAGGCGTAGCAACAGTAACGGAGGGCATGTGGGCTTAGCCAAGGTTTATGTGCAGGGGGCGGGTATAGAGGGGGGACATATTTGATTTCCATTGGATCAGAGTAATGTCCCGTTGCTGCCTTTCCATTTAGTAAATGGATATATATTTCAAACACACAATGTATGGCAACTGTGTACTTTTAAATGGTATTAAACTCACACCTGAGCACACCTGTGCTGGGAGAAAAAAATTGCACTTTATTTCTGTTCTGTTTCATATTATACTGAAAACTGTGTGCAGCAAGGTTTTCTCTGTTGAAGTTTGAGGAAAGTTTATTTTATGTGAATTCTTTTTATATGACTCTGCGAAAACAAAATCTTCCCAGCCCTTGTCACATGACCTATTGTTTTCATGATGACTATCCAAATGTTTGCCATGAGAACCCATAGAAAATGTGTATATTTAGATACACAATTTCTTGAAAATAAAAACTAGTGAAATTAATAATGAATGTGATGTTTCATTTAACAAAATGAATAGTTCCCATATTTCTAAACAAATTTTCTATGCTGTATTCTGATCAAATCACCGGGCCCCCCCCCCCCGTGCCACCCCATATAAAAAATCACCTCTGTTCCTGTAAAATCATCCTGATGTTTGTGACAAGACAGTTTTCATTTATTTTTTTCTTCATCTATTTTTGTTCAAGCTGTCGATATTCACAGCTGATGGAAAGTGCCTCTCAGAAACGCCTCTCACAGGCCTGGTACAAGTGAGCTGATGGTGGAGTTGCCAGGGCAACAAGCACCATGATCCCTGATTGACTAACCACAATTGCAACCCAAACAACAGGAAGTAACTGGTGTTGCATACGCACCCGCAAAACCCATGCTCCTTCATGTATCTGCCTACAGCTGCTGCACATCCCAAGCATCCAAATTAGGCTGCTTTTGGAGAAAATGGTAACTTCTCAGAGTTAATACAGCGAGCAACAGTGCGTATTTTTAGCTCCTAGATTATCAGTCAGTTAGAGAAGCATTATACAGTTGTACACTGCAGCACAGTCCGTCTGGAGATTTGACTGTGCGTGGTTTACAAACAGCACTTTGCTTCAGTGGAGAGCAGCCGGATCCCTGCGGACATTCACGCAACCACCAAGTTCATATTTTAGGCTGTGCAGGAGTACCGTACATGATTTTTTCCCGCTATCTGCTAGCTGGAAGGGAAGAAAAATAAAAAAAAATATTTCCTGCTGACAGTATTACTACTCCCCCTGCTTTCTCTCTCTCTCTTTCTCACACACACTCTCTGGCTGTCTGATTATCTCTCTCTTTCTGTCTCTTCTCTTCTGTTTCTTCTGACATCAGAGAGGCGTTGCAGCTTCACTAGAAAGCCGTGCGATAATGTACACTGACTGGATCTCACGCCATTGCCCTCAACCACTGAAAAGACCTTGTCAACACACACACAGGTAACCACACACACACGTGATGTGTACACATGCATTGCACTAGCTCCCTTTTCCCCCAGCATTGTCATGCTATGCATCTTGTAGAGGAGCAGAGTGCAGTAGAGGGGCATTACAGGAGATCTGGGACCAGACTGTCTTCATTCATTCCCTCAGCACCGGACTTCAGTCACAGTCTTATTCCTCCTTGTCTATCTCCCTTTTTGGCAAGCTGCTGCATTATGTGAGTAACCTCGTAACTCTGCCGCAACACTAATGGCAGCAGAGGCCTTTATCTGGCAGGGGAACAGAATCTCATCTACAGAGCTGCCGCCGGCTACAGTTCACACAGAGACATACATTAAGCCTCACCAATACACTCAAAGAGGAAAGGAAATTGAATTAATTTGGAAAGCTTGCAGAGAAACAAAAGGGGAGGGTTTGTTTGTGGTTTTGTTTGTTCCTCCTCCTGCCTTGTTATGCAGCACCTTGAATATCAAAATTAATAAGAAAACATAATTTGCATTATGGTGGTCAGTCACCGAAAAAAATAAGTTGGCTCATGATGAGCAGATACATAGCCCTGCGTCACTATGTATTACACACAGCAATGTGTCACAAGTTCCATTCAAATGTAGACATGCAGGGCTAAAATGATTGGCTCTTTAATTAATTGCATTATCATCAGCAAACACAGTGATTTTCTCCCAGCCATGAAAGCTCCTGAGAGAAGACAGATATAATGTAGCTGAGGCCACTCTACTCAGCCACTGCAGGAGGAAAATCAACAGGCACCGGGTTGCCACATAGTCACAGTGCCCCCTACTGGCAAACACAGCATGGACACCGTGAAGGAGTATTACTCTTGGCACTACATCCAGCAGCAAAAAAGCCAAAGGGTGGCCATTTGTGCACACAGACATGGGACACTCAGAGAATAGCATCCCTTCAGTATAGGAAAAGGATTTTCTGCCAAGTGTTTGGCAATCCATGCACTGCTCATGCATACTCAATTTCAGGGTTGCATTTGATAGAAAACAGCTTTACATGATAGTGGGATGTGAATGTGCACCATTGAGATGGAAAATATTTAGCCTCCCATGTAAAGCATTTGTAGGCTGCCAGGAGAGGTTTCAGAAAGAGAGTGAGTGTGTCTACGTCTTTCCACAAAGGTTCAGGGTTTACAGTACATGGACTGATATTGGTATTGTACTAGTGTTTCCAGTTGTCCACAAGAATGAATCTACAAATTAAAATGTTTGTTTTACTCTATATATTATTTTGATCAAAATGCTCTTATGTAAAAAATTGTACTTGGCAAAATCCAAATCACTGTGTTTTAGTGGCAAACTTCCACCTTAGACAGGACTTACATGTTATTTTCAGTCCTTACTCTGAGAAGCAGAGAGGCATACTCTGCTGCTAAGTCTTCTGCTATACAAATGATTAAGCTGATCCATAGACGCTGAACAATGGAACAACTGCAAGGGCAACGTGTGTTTGCAGCTGTGAGATTTTACTGGGCTATCGGATTCACAGTTGGAAACTACTGTCACATAAACCATAGTTGGACTGGATGTCTCAAACTAAAACTTGGTGAGGCAACAAGTCTACCAGGAATTCAGTGACCATAACAGAATACAAGTTCACCAGCTAAATGAACTAAAGACAAATGTCTATGCTTGTGGATCATGACTTAACTGTTGAATGAAATCATTAGAAAAGAACAATGTTAATTCAGATTTAAAGTGAATTTTTCCTTTAACCTCTGCCTCACAGACTCTGTTTCAAATAGAGCGACTGTCCACATTAATACTCCAAACAGGCGTGCCAGACACAGACTTGTTGTACTAAAGTGATGCAGTTTGTTGGGAAACAGCAGCGGCCGAATGGACATATGGTTGAACTGGGCAGACCATATGTCCCCAGTATTCATGCTCTAGTCTATCTCAACAAACATGACAGACCCAGGCCAACATCCCCCAAGCAAAGAGTCTGCTCTTTGCTTCTTTCAAACAACTCCCAAGTGTTAAGAATGTGCCGTGAGACTAATGTATAGTAGAAATGCTAGAAACACAAAGCTTACGGTGAATGGTAACATGGGATAAAAACCATGAACCCTCCATTGTGCTTAATGTCCATCTAGCATTACTCACTAGAATAGCTGGTGTTACTATAGGGCCGTTTTATTCTGCTGACAACATCCTCCTATGATCTAAATATATACTTGGCCTGTAGAGAATATACAGTATGTTAAATCTCCTTTAAGGATTCATTGATCTTTACAGGTGAAGAGCAATCTCTGGAAAGTGTCCACTTATGAGGGATGGGCTCATATCGCCCATCTGTTCTCTACTGACAGCTAAAAAGCATGTATAACCCTATGAAGATAAATTAGAAAGATGTAGTAACAGTATATAAGCACTTATTAATATTCTCACTACTCAGGCTGAAGGAAAGGCTAGGCTCACAGATGGACGCTTTTCCTGTATTGACAACTTTTATTAACATGCAGGATGTCTTCTGTCAGTTACAATAAAACAAAAGAAAGACAATTGAAACAGCTGGATCATTTTGAGTTTGAGAAAAGGAAAGAAAGCGAGTTAGAGAGATGTGATGAACGTTGATTTAATAAGCCACCTGAGGTAATTAGGATATTGAAGCAAAACAAACCAATTAATAATGTAAATAATAATGACACAATAGAGTTACAACAGGAGTGAGATGAGAATAGTTAGTCATATAACAGTATGAGTAACTTGGCATATGAAATCCAACTACTGTAATTGCAAGAAATAAAATTAAAAAAAATATAACAAAAAAAGTTAGCTACCTCTAATGTCCAAGCAAATTCAGCTGTTGTAAAAGGTCATACATACATACATAGATGCTGGATGCACATGGACTATTGGTTGCATTAGTTCAATCCGTTGAGTCCATTTAATATCTCATCTGTAGTGCTGTGGTTATTTCATTTTCCAATTTGGCATTAATCAGGTTTTTATTCATCATGTTCATGATGCAAGAAATGCAAGAAAATGTGTTTTGTGATACTATAAAATGCTGTCAATATATATGTCCTTTTACATTTAAGGAAATTTATTATCTAATATTATGGTCATGATTTGGAATGTTTCTACTCCAAGCAAACATGCTAATCTAGTACTACTAGCTACTTTTAGCTACTTCCTGTTAACATTTTTGAATTTGTACTTTATATGGGCTGTAATGTTTTACCACTTCACCAAACCAAGAGGCAATACGTAAGTCATTGTTATTAATATTATTATTTATCCATCATGGATATCTTACATCTTTAAGGTATCTGTGTCCTGTAACAATAAGTAAAACCACAATGCTGAAAACCAACTGCATTAAGGCTTTAAGGAAAAGGATAGAGGGGATCTCATTATTTCTTTGCACGTCGTGCTACTTTTTAAACTGGAGTTGTTTCCTGACAACAGTACTTGTTTCTGTGAAACCAACAAAGCCACCAGGATCTAACACGTCTTCCTCCCAGGCTGAAAGAGGAGCGCTGCTTCTCCTCTGTCTGATCGTTCCAGTCAGCAGGTTCACATGGACGGCATCCAACTTCTCTGCAGTCTGCAGGGGAACAGAAGGTCTCTGCAGTAATCGGTTGCCATTTCCTTTACAATCTAGCAATTAACTTCACCCGGTGACAAAACAAAGATTTTTCTCAATGTAATCTAATTAGTAAGTGATTTTCATTTTGTTAAACAAAAAAATAAACACCCACATTTGTCCCCATGGGGATTCAAACGATATGTAATTGAAGTTTAATGGGTCTCGGTGACAATAACAAGAAGGAATGAATATTAATATTTTAGCAGTCTGGATGGGTTTACAATCCTAAGAGTAGCTACAGTGTAACATGCCAAAGGCTGAAAAAAGGCATCTGCAACCTGTTGAGTGGGAGCAGAAGCACACAAGTTTATTCTGACTCGGTGTCACAGTTCAGACTCAATGCAAAAACAGATGGTACACTCAGGAGTGACACAGATAAGGCACAGCAGCAGCCTTGTACTCCGATTCATTTTTAGAGCAGATTTGTAATTATTGAGGGAGAGTCAGCTGCAGCGTTACGCTACACGGCCACACATTCCCGCTGGTAGCTGCCCAGTGCAACCCTGGGCTGAAACTGCCAGCCACACCGGGGTCTGAGCCACAGAGTAGCCTTACTGGAGAAACGGCTGGTCTGTGCCTTGCTCAGGGGCGGGGCTAATTGCTGTAACAACTCTGTGTAGAGTTGTTACTTCTCAAGTTTATAGTTTCTCCAAACTATCTGGGATTCACAGCAGTTACCTGGTCATACATGTCCTTCTCTAATCCCGAGATTAGTGATTCCCAAACAGGGGTACTTGTACACCAGGACGTACTTATGTTGCAACGGATGACTTCAAATTGTATAGTTTAACTAAATTGATGAAACAGAAATGACTATATGATTTAAGGGGAGACACTACAGGCAAAAACAATGTTTACACGTTGAGGTTTGGGCGATTTTGCTTCCATAACACGTCTTCTTTCAGACTAGTTAAAAACAATAACGTGAAGAAAATACGCATGTAGGTGTATATTTTACTGCACTTTGGCTGAAGATTTCTCTTAAATTCACCAAAAGTTAGCATTAGATAATGCCTCATTTGCATATTAAAACAAAAATCTGTTAGTTAAAATGTTTTACCCTACTCACCTGTAGTGTCAAAATGAATGGAATTGAACACTACATATCTCAATAGAAGTTACAAGAACATACACACATACAGAAAATACAAGAAATATACTAGAAATAATAATTACAACATAAATAAAGTATGATAATAAAAGATCAAAATACCAGAACACCTACTCAAAAAATACACTTAGAGGAATAAAAAAAAGAGTGTTCATGTATATACAAGTGTAGAATAAAATTTACAACCTACATACATATATATGAAAATACACACACGTATATAATTCCTATCTATGTTTTGAAGGTTTTCTACAGAGGGGTATATGATTTGTAGCCTGATTTCTAGTAAGTATTAAAATTGTATACCTAAAAACATCGATTTTGTATGGCTGTTGACTGTATTTTCTGATTTGTGGAGTGATTGCTGTAGAGGTGTATCTGACACAAACGTTGGGAACCACAGCTCTCGATTGCTCTGGGACAATGGACAGTGGATTAACTCAAGACCAGGATCACTTGAATATTTACAGTAACTGTGGTGGACCAATGTTGAGAACTTATATATTATTCTATATTCCCACCACCTCCTGCCAGGCAGCACCACCTTTCCATGCACTGAACTCAATTAAACTCTGCTACTGACCCATTTCCCTAGCAATGAGCTCAGGGAAGAATCTGACAGATGCATGTCTGTATGTGCCCAGGGGATTTTGACTTCAAAGGAAACTTCAAGATCACAACTCTGAGGTAAGCAAAATGTAAATGTCTTGCAACAAGCTCAAAGAGACAGTGAGAAGAAAAAACTCTGAGTGTCAAAGTCCCTTGGTTTGTCCATAATATACTACAATGACTTCAGTCAAAGCTACAGGTTAATCACTACTTCCTGTGAATCAATTGGTTAAATGAAACACTCAGCATGCATACTGACTACCAAGACGATAACTTGCACCAATGGAATGTCTCCTTGTCGAGTAAGAAGCGGGCTTCAAAGAGAATCTATTAGCAGATGAAATGGTAACGATTTTAAAAGCCAAGAGTCGAAGTGTAAGCTCATGGGTTTATGGAGTCCAGGTCAGCTCCTATCAGCTCCAGTGTGGAAAAAACAAGAGCACTGGGCCACTGGGACACTCCAGCGAGCATTATCAGCCCTCCTTAACTATTCTAAACTGACATCAATTGCTGTGCCGTCTCGATCCCAGCGGACCTTGTTATCTCCATTTAATGGCAAAATGAGCCCATTTCTAACTCCTGCTCACCGGAAGCTATAAGTCCTGGCTGCATTGTTGTATTAGCTGATGAATGTAAAAAACATATCACACTAATTACTGAAGGGACACAGGTTTGGGAAGGCTAAACATTAGGTCATTTGTTAGCTCATGAAACCAGGTTGGCAGTCATAGAAAGACAATTCCATAAAGACACAATAGCTATCACATTAAAAACATGAGCAGAGAAAACAAACATGTATAGTGATTTTGCAGGCAATGTGTCCATTTGATTATTCGTTAAGGCATATTTAATGTATTGCTTTATTAGGACACTTAGACAGCATGCTAGTATAAACTGTTGTTCCAAAGAGTGCAGAGCCACAATGTGTATCATGTGCAATAGGTCTAGAGCTTCTATAGCGATACAGTATTATTATCCACTCCTGCTATTAAGAGGGAGACAAGGTTAGAGATGGTTGAGAATATAATGAAGATATAAGGAAGGGAACTCACCACTGCCCTTTGAGAGACTGGCTGACATTTCCTCCATCTTGCCAATCAGATCAGCACAAATGTCCTGGGGGGGTGGAGGCTTCTGCACTTTTGTCAGCTTTAGTTTGAAGGATGCAACCCCCAACCACATGTTTTCAAAGTTTGGCAGTTTACTCTATAAACTAGTTCTGTACTGACAGTCCACTCTGCACTGAAGGTTCCAGGTTTCTTTGCTGGCTTTTGCGTATTAAAGCGATTAGCGATTGATTTCCAGATAGGTGATGTATACATACTGAAACTAGGTTTGGATCTCAGATTCAAGGGAAGTGCACAGATATCGCCCCCTTCAGGAGAGGAATGTGAAAACACCTCTCTAGTGACAAGCTGAAGGGATTCAAGTTAGCATGGTCAAGGTCTGACATTTCAGGGGACATAAACATAGGGAAAAACATTTTTTAGTAAAGAGGTACTTTAAATACACATATAAACTGTTGTCTGTGTCTTGGGCATAGACTGTAAAAGATGTTGGTAGACTTCAGTAGTAAAAAGAGCAATGGATGTTTTAGTTCCTGTCTCTATCCCTGGCTTCTCTGTCTGGTGAAACCTGGGGGGGGGTTGAGGTGACACAGGCAGACATGTTGAGTGCAGCGTTGATGTCATCAAGACCAGCTCTAAATGAGACCGGCTGACCCTTAACACTGCAACAGGCTGCACCAGTGAGCAACAATCTGAACGTGTATACGTACGTGTGTGTGTGTGTGTGTGTGTGTGTGTGTGTGTGTGTGTGTGTGTGTGTGTGTGTGTGTGTGTGCACATTCTCCTGGTTCTATGTGTGGCTGTGAGACTTTGTTTGTATTTTAGTTGAGCCTGATTTATGTGAGTGTCGGCTAAATGTCTGGGGTGGAGGGGGTCCCAAAGAGTCTGTGGCAGAGCTCTAGCTTACCATTTTAGAACTACAACTGCTGAATCATAGATTGGTTTTTTTTTATGATAAGTAGAAAGTGACAGCAGATATAGTCACACAAAGAATGAGATTACTTTAGGTTCTTAGCTGGATATGAACAGCTATATGTAATTTAACCACAAAGCCCCAGGAAAGGTTAACTGCATTTTAATCGAAAAAGCGCATGGGTCTGTATTAAACTGCATATTATCCTAAGAAAAGTAACCAAATCAAATACCCGCTGTTGCTGATAAAGGCATTTTTTCTGTGATTAATCTGTGATTTGCTGAGGCAAAATGCCATGTAATGTCCTGGGCGTTTGTGCATTTACAGGAGCTTGTAAAGAGAACCTAAAGTCCTATTTGCAGAAGATGAAGGCTACTTGGACACATAAAGGGATTTATAATGATTGTGGAGATTAGTTTTCAGTTGTTTCTGCCTCATCTGTAATGTGTGAAGTTAAAGCAACAGCACACAGACGAGCCTCGGTAACACTATATTTCCATGTAAATTAAACTCTTCTCTTTCTGCTTGGTCTCTTTTTAAAGTGGTGTTTAATTTTTATCTTGTCTTGAAAAATTCATTTAGAAGTAAAGCAACATCTTAACCCACACTTTAGCCCCCATTTTGGATTCAACTAAACACATGCTGTCTTTCTGTGAACTCCCATAATTGAAGAGCCACTTTAAATTAGAACGGGATGTCAGAGTTTACTGTCACTGAGTTTCATCAGCTTAGTGCCGTGGGACAACTGGAGAAGGACTTTGTTAATCTAACCTGCTAACTCAATAACTCATCAGTCAACACATACATTGAAGGAAAAAAGTAAAGATAAACATTAGAAAAGCAGGACTCCACAAGTCATGTTACAGTAGATTTAAGTGATATGCAATTACTGCAAATGCCGTTAATACACTCATATTAAAAATAATAAGTCTGCTGATGAAGGCCACATGGGATTTCCACAGCATATCATTGCCTGTTCCAGACGAGCCAGTGGTTAAAAGCCACTGAGGGAGAAGGGGAAGTATGTTATTACATACCTCTACTTATAATATTAATTCTGTCCAAATGGGGCTTAAGAATCTA
>JABXJD010000033.1:480000-527500 GCA_013375575.1 Percina caprodes | reverse complement strand
TCAAAATGAATCTCATCAAATACCTGAACTAAAGGCTGCTGACTCACAGTATGCTGTCATACAAAGTTGCAGCAGTGTCTTAAGTTCAGCAGCATCCCCAAATGCAGCACTTTGCTTTTTCTACAGTTCTTCCCACTTTGTCAAAACACTACATTTACAACTATCTATATTCAGTCTAAGTCATTTTAATCATATATTTACACCAATGCTATTTAAATGTAGAAATAATAATAATAATAAGTCTAACAGCAAAACAAGACCCAGTTGCTTGGTGAAAGAGATGTCCGGGGTCATCAAAATCCAACATGGCTGCTCTGAGCATCAACCGTAGTGAAAGCTGTATAAATAAACGGTTTCTTAGCACCTCTGTCTTATGTCTCATTAAATCTGCCAAACACACAGCACTGTCCATCTTCTACCTGGGGGACATATCACCTCAATCCAACATCGACTGCTAGAGCTATCAATGGCTAACCTGGCTAGAGTCCCACCACCTTTTATTTATGTATATATATATATATATATATATATATATATATATATATATATATATATATATATATATATATATATATATATATATATATATATATATATATATATATATAAATAAAAATGGTTTTCTGACTTGTTACTGGAACGTGGTCAACTAGGTACAAAGTCACTTCCATCCTCCGAGCTAAATGGAGCGCAGCAAAACATTCATCAGGTGGCCAGATACACGACTCCCAATGAATGCTAATGTTGTCCGTGTCTGCTCAACTGTTTGCTAACATGCTAGCCATACGTCAGTGTTGTGTTTACAGCTTGGCTCTGCTGCCACCAAGTGGCCAACAAAACATGATGCCCGTTAAGAAAGGGTTTAAATGCAGGACTTTTAGTTCAATGTCCCATGGCATGAAAATGTCACTATGTGAACCCCCCCAGTGGCTAGAAATGGCAAGAGGTGTAATCCCCCCTCTCCTGCTCAATATCTACAGACAAAGAAATGGCATGGAAGGAAAGCTCATTGTGGGACTGACTGGGACTACATTAATAGGGGACCACTAAGGTCTATATAAAAGATACTTCAGATACAGTATTAGGGACCACTAAGGTCTATATAAAGAGACTTCAGATACAGTATTAGGGACCACTAAGGTCTATATAAAAGATACTTCAGATACAGTATTAGGGACCACTAAGGTCTATATAAAGAGACTTCAGATACAGTATTAGGGACCACTAAGGTCTATATAAAAGAGACTTCAGATACAGTATTAGGGGACCACTAAGGTCTATATAAAAGAGACTTCAGATACAGTATTAGGGACCACTAAGGTCTATATAAAAGAGACTTCAGATACAGTATTAGGGACCACTAAGGTCTATATAAAAGAGACTTCAGATACAGTATTAGGGGACCACTAAGGTCTATATAAAAGAGACTTCTGATACAGTATTAGTGGACCACTAAGGTCTATATAAAAGAGACTTCAGATACAGTATTAGGGACCACTAAGGTCTATATAAAAGAGACTTCAGATACAGTATTAGGGGACCACTAAGGTCTATATAAAAGAGACTTCAGATACAGTATTAGGGGACCACTAAGGTCTATATAAAAGAGACTTCTGATACAGTATTAGTGGACCACTAAGGTCTATATAAAAGAGACTTCAGATACAGTATTAGGGACCACTAAGGTCTATATAAAAGAGACTTCAGATACAGTATTAGGGGACCACTAAGGTCTATATAAAAGATAACTTTTACAGGGTTTTGCTTTGGTAAACATAATTCAACACATCAAGCCACTGACTTTCTGTTTGGTCTTATCAGCTGATGTTTTGTCTGTGGCGTTGATATATTGAATGAGCAGAATGGGGAAATATTTAATAAGGTCCTGTAAGGTGACCCCATGCAACAGTTAGAGAGAGATAGGTTGAAAGTGGTGTGACATACTGTACAAGATCGTACAGTTAAGGAAAGAAATGCTCGCAGTCGTGGTTTCCAGAGGCCAAACACGCATGGCCACATCAAAGCACCCGGTTCTTTATTCATGAGGAGGTAGGAAGGCTGCTGGGTGCCTGCCCTGCTGTCAATCCATCCACATCCTGGTCAGCTTTTTCCTCTGGCGATGGTGCTCAAACAGCAGTACCACAACTAACAGAAACAGGATCAAACCATCAACAGGATTTACTGACGGCCACTTCATTGTCTCTGAAACTAAAAAATTGGATTCATGAAAAGACTAGTTTTGATTTTGCTAGGACTAGAACACAGATCAGAAGAGAGGAAAGAGGAGGAACACAAACTAAACTTGTACCAATCAGAAGCTGGATTACCAACTTGGCAAAGTGGGCAACTCTCTTGGGGCCCAAGACCCTCAGGGGCCAACCTAAAGCCATAGTTTGCTGAGTGGCAATTGTCATATTTAGAGCCTTCTCATAGGTCCTGCTTTGTAACCTGATATTGTGGCCCATTCTTGGGTGGGGTGTGTGTCTAATAAAGACCAATCTACACAGACTTGGTACTTAATAATGACCTGAAGGGGATTCCAACTTGCAAACATTTAATATATTTGTAATTGATTTTGATCACTTTGTAGATGTTTTCACTTTGACATGCAACAGTTACCTTTCAAGATCACGCAGGAATAATAAGATTAAACACAAAAATCCATCTTTTCAGGATTCAAGTGTGTTTGTGTCTACAGCAAACTGGAACCAATCAAACCTCTTCCTATTCTGCTACAACCTCAAAATAAATTTCTGAACGTGAAAATGAGCAGAATATGGGCGTTAACCATCTCGCCTCTGGTGCTCATCCAGAATTCATAGAACCTTTAACTCTTGTTTTGCCTGACCAACAAATCCCAGAGATGTTTTCAGCTTACTATTGCATTAGACTAATAACAGCAAACCAGCCAGAAGCAGGCATGTTTGGTTGGAAAACGCCTTCAGTATGTAGTCATCAAAGAAAACTACCTCACCAGCCATGTGCATTCTAGCATAGGAATGGAATGGAGAGATATTTCCTTCTATAGATTGAATTACTACTTTGTTATCACTATTATTACTTCAACTTCTTGCACAGAGGGAGGAAGGAACGGGGGTCATTGGCCCTCCTAGCAGGTCCGGCACATTTGGAACATTGCAACGAAAAGTTTGAATCTGACATTGTTTCCAAAAGGTACCTGAACTGTTCTCCAGTACTAAAGAAGTTGGAGAACACATGTGACATTCAACCATGCTTTCAGATATCTTGCCTTCATCAAAGAAGTCCAAAAATCACACTTACAGCTAGAAACATGGGGCAGGTTTGGAAAACAAAATAGACCGCAATTTCCCATTCACAATTTTTCTTTCTCTGTATTGCATATGAACATACAGTATATGACTGGCAATGGTTTGACCAGTTACAGATGAGGATGTGTGTTTTTAGTATTCTAGTTCCATATTTACCAGGGTAGTATCTGGCATATAAATGATAGAGTATGGAAGTATTTTTTCAAATGTTTTTTTATTGTTTAATTGTTTTGTTCAAGACAATTTATAACAATTAAACACTCAGAATTTCCCTTATGACTTTTTTTATTATGAGAGAAATATGACTTTACATCACCCCAAGGGGGAGAATAAAACATAAATAAAACATTCTTACAAAATCTTGCAATAGATCACAAATGAAACAATATTTTACATTTGATTTGGTTTTATACATAAATCATATTTACATATTTGTTTTTGCCCTTTTTTACAATGTGGGGAATGACACAACTCTGTATCACTTTTATAGTACAAACATTTCCTTTGTTTCAAAGCAGAGGTATGAAAGCTCTCCTCTGTCTCCTGAGAAGACGCTCCGTTCTACTCGATTGCATTTTATCGTTTAGATTTAAGGCTGTGCAGTGGTCCCCTGATGGACACACTCGTCTCATGGACAGCCCAATCATCTTCAGGGGCGGGTGGGGGTGGGGGGAGTTCATTCTCCTGACTCGTGTCTGCTGATTGTCCTTTACAGAGAGAGAGGTTTGTGGTTCTGTCGGTCGCTCCCCCCCAACCAACCGTTAGACCTTCTTCTTTTCCACATTAAAGCTGCTGCTGACTGGTTTCACTGAATAACCAATTACAATCTCTGACAACTTATTTGTTTCTGCAGTCAATTACAAATGTCATGGGGAAAATGTCACAGAGTGTGAGAGCCCACGCTCATCACATTATCTATGTACGGCAATGACCTGCTGGGAAAAATATGTAAGGAGGGAGAAGATGTTAAAAATAATAATAAAACCTTTTAAAAACAATAGTTTCCTACTTTCCGGTTGTTGTGTGAGGGAGGGAACTAATTTAGTCATAGGAGCAGTGCTCCCTAGTGGTCAAAACACACCTAAAACAACAGAAAAACGACCATTACTCTCCATTTCTTTGACAAGATTACACCAAAGCCATAAACAAAAGACATGGAGCTACTAATTGGCCTGTAAGCCTCTTAGAAGACACACTATAATAAAACAGCCTGGACATGCAGTCAAATCCTCAACACAGACAGCACGTTATCAAACCACAGGACAAAAGAGGCAGCAAGAAAGCAGTTCAGTGGCGCTGCCCTGTAGTTCACTGGAAAAGGTCCTTTTTCTAACTTCTTTTGTTTGTCCTTCCTACCTGTCCAGCAGGTAGTGTGTGGCCCACAATCTGGGCATAGTGGGGATAAAATACAGGCTTCAAAATTAAGACAGGTCAGACAGGTCACCTTGGAAACGTTATATTAAAGCTACCAGCCCCTATTTCCGTTTCAACACTGCACAAAAGTAGCCGCAGCATCTTTCATGTACTTCAACACATTATCTCGCTTTGGATATTTGTCGCTTTTCATAAGCATCAGTCAGTGCCCTCTATTCAAAAACTCCACAGAATACAAAGACCTCCTTGATTGATATTTCACACTTATAACCAAAGCTTCAACATATTAGGACCACAGTGCTCAGCAACACTGATGAATGTGGATTCATTTGTAATGATCAGACACTCAGGCGGTACCTGCGGAGAAGGTTAAGTCACCACACGTCCAAACAGGGACACATAGCATCATTTGGTGTTTTTAGTTAACGTCCTTTTTTAGTTCCTCTAACCAGCTGCTTTTTACCTAAATTAACAGCCTCTGTGTCCTGAAACCATTAGCCATGTGCATCTACAGTCTATTATCAGAAGTGAAAGAGGGAGGTTGAAAGAGAAAGTTGAACTATTTAACAGACAGAAGCCATTAGTATGCTACCTGCAGAGTTACATGCAATTAAAAAGCTAAGGAAACCCCCACTCATCAGTGCTCAGATTAAAGATGAGGGCTGCATAAAAGCCCACTGACAGGCAGATAAAGCAGGGATCAAGCTAATATCCATCCAAGGCTCTAAAACACACTAAAATAAAATGAATTCAGACAGTAGACTTTTGGAAGATATGTCTCAATCCGTTCATTACTGTTGAGTCTTGGAAAAGAGACACACATCTGAAGAGTGTGACTCCAAAAAGGACATATCCATTAATCAAATTAAATAAAAGCGAGCCAAGGAACCAGATTGATGGCATACCATCTTTAAAGAGGATTATTGATGGTATTTCAATTAAATTTAGCTTACCAATCAGAGACAAAATTAGTAGACGCAACCAAATTTGCTTCTCAAATACTGAGTGAAGGAATGCTCAGCTGCAATTTTCTTTCAATGTGGACCTATACAGTAGCATTTCTGAATGAAACAGAGGACCTTTAGCTTCCATAAATAATAATATAGCCTTCTGGTGTGGAACTTATACCAGAATGGACTGTTGAAAAGTTGGGACCAATAAAAACATGCAAAGAAAAAGGCAGTGGAGCCTGTGACATGCTTGGCAGAGCGTGTTCAATTTGATACTCAAAATGAAGAAATGAATCTACTGTCATGTAACCATGGTTTCTTCTGGAAGAAAAAAAAGGAACAGAATACCCAAAATGTATTTTGTATTTGTATTGTAATTTTTATGTATGTCAACTTGCACACCATAACAAAAACCCTAACATGTGTGTACTTTCCAGAAACTAAAAGCAGAGGATTTTAAAGGAAAAGAAAATATATTTTTTGTCTTTGTATTGCATATAATTTTAAATTGCTCTTCGTCATGATACGGAAAAAAACCTTTTAAAGGTGACTCAAAAAGGTGCCAAAAGGCCTGGCAGTAAACTGCAGTATTACGTATGCAGATGAATGTATTACTACTTGGCAGCAACACATTCCTCTGGAATGGCTGTCATGGGTTGAAGATGATGATGATGAGGAGGAGGAGGAGGAGAGCCACTTCTCTCAGCAGAAGAAGATCTCTCCTTCCAGAGGAGGCTCAGGGAGGTGCTGGGGGTCTGGAGGGAGGAGAAGAGGCAGAGTCAGTGTCACGGTTACAGGAGAGGATTCTTCTGACGGCTGATCTGTTGTTTCTTCTTCAGGGAGAGTTAGCGAGCAGCATCACGCTGCTTCACACTAATCAAACCTCATCACAGTGCCTCGTGCCGTCTTTGAGATCCATTTAAGAACTGGCAGAAGCTGCCTCAGTGAGCAGCCTAATGTGCATCACAGCTATCATTTCATATCTACAAATGTACTTCTACCCTCACGTGATTAAATGCGTTTCGCATTAAATGTATTTTGTATGCAGCCTGTACGGTGCATACACTGTAGTGTTTAATGTGTTGTGTTCTATAAAGACAGAAATACTTAAAATCTGAGCTGTGTCCCAAAGCCATGCTACATACTAAGCAGCTATTTAGTGTGCACAAAGAAAGCACATTTATACTAAAAAGATCTTTGTGTACGATGTTGATGGACCTCCACAATGCAGTACACAAAGCAAATATACATCAGAAAGCAAAACTATACACATTTTTTAGAAGCATTTGCTCTCTGTTTAGTTGAACTGGCAATGACAGTCCAAAGATGCAGTTTGATTGGCGCCCGCCTGCGCTCGCTTTGTCATTTCAAATCAAGTAGATTGATAGCTTGTATATGCAAAACAAAAGCAGCACAGTAGGGATTAGTTTAAAGTACATACTGTACACATTTAGTGTGTATTTGGGACACAATGATAGACTTCAGAATCACAGAACATGAAAAGAGCTTGTGCTAGGACCCAGAAGAGACTGCTACACAGTGACCTGGGGAAAATGGTTAATGGTAAAGAACAGCACAGCAGACTGGGTCTGCATTTGCTACAGGATAAGAGAGATAAAGAGGAAGAATGACGCAAGCTGACACTGGAATAACAGGTTTGTAGTATGCAGTATTGTCTTCTATTCTCAAACTGAGAATAGGATACAAATACCATGTTCAAACATAAACTTTCATAGGCAATATCTTGATAATAACAATGCACAATTTTGCGTGCGATAATGGAAGGCTTGTATCATGTGGATGCATCCACAGTGTTGTTGTCATTACTTAGAATTCCTGATGGGGGAAACAGAAACTATCCACTATAGCTTTTAAGAGTTTCACTGGGAACACCCATAGCAGAGGCCATATTATCCCATAATATGCATCTCTGCTGAGCCCTGGTCATTCCCAAGCAGCAACCTCCGGGCCTTAAACCTGCATTCTCTCCAATGGCCAGCAGGGGGCGACTCTGCTGGTTGTAAAAGAAGTCAGTTTGTATAGAATTCTATGAGAATATGACCCTACTTCTCACTTGATTTATTAGTTTATGATCTCAATAGCTACTTTTAAAACTTCATAAATACAGCATGATGTTCACTTTGTAAATTATGGACCCATTTATTATAAAATTGACGATGGAGGGGCTACCTTGTGATTGATTAGTTGCTACCACGCCAACCTGTCAATCAACATAGAGGCAATGTGTATTGCTGACATTGTGTACATTTAAATAGCCGTAAACTTGTTTTGGGTGTTTCGTGTTAGACGTCGACCCTCTCACTGTGTGCTTTTACTCCACAGTTATGACGCTATGGTCGCCTAAAAATGTCTTGTTCAGTGTTTGGTGATGCATCTGGCTAAACAAGCTAGAAGCTAGCGCTAACTGGTAACCGATTAAACTAATAACTAACTAGTAACTAATTTAGCTTAAAACTCATGCAAATATTTATAATAAAATAATTTATACTGTTTATTGATCCCCAGGGAGGAAATTACAATTTACACTCTGTTTGTTAGTAATCAGTACACACAGACCTGAAATACACACACACATGCTCAGGACCTATTCATGCACAAATGGAGAGATGTTAGAGCCAGCTGGACCAGCACCCTGGGTGGTTGGGGGGGGGGGTGCCTTGCTCAAGAGCACCTAGCAGTGCCCAGGAGGGGAAGTGGCACCTCTCCAGCTACCAGTCCACACTCCGTAGTTTGGTTCGTACGGGACTTGATCCAGCGACCCTCTGGTTCCTAACCCAGCTCCCCTACTGACTGAGCTACTGCCCCCCCAAATAATAAAATATGGTCAATGGCTCCAAAAAAACAAGTTGGAGGCAGCCAACATGCCAAATTGGAAGATAGAAAATGGTAGTCCACAAACCAAATGGGTGACGTCGTGGTGTTGTGTCCACTTCTTTTATACAGTATTTGGTCTTACCTGATGTCATATCTACTGTACAGTGGGTTAGTCTACCCAGCATGCACTGCAATGTGAAACACAATGGAAAACCATTTTTGTGCTCAATTTTCCGTTCTGAAAACAACTGAAGACTTGACAGATTCATTCTTCTAATCTGAAGTGTCCTTGCCAATAACACTCACAATTATTAAACAGAATGTAAATTCCTCCTGATTACCAGTCTCTACCTGCTGTTGGTGTGCTACCCCCTTTGCCCTTCTTCTTCTTCTTCTCCTTCTGCTTCTCCTCTTTGCTCTTGTTCTTGGCCAGCTGCAGCAGGCTCTTTGAGATCTGGTTGTTTGTGTCACTGCCTTTCAGGTTGCTGGAGGATGAGGTAAAGGGATTCAGGCCTTTCCCTTTGGGCCTAGACCGTTGGGGCTGAAGCTGCAGCAGGGAGGGGGAGGAGAACTCCAACGGGTCGAGCTCCAGAGACTGGGAGCTGCCGGGGAACTGGGATTCATCCAACATTGTAGAAGGAGTCCTCTGGAAGTAAAGGTAAGAAAAATGTACAGCTGTTATCTACGTCTTAAAGTGAATATGTATGAAAAGGTGCATATTTTATTGCTAACCGTGAATAAAAGATGAGCATAAATGTGTCCATGAAATAATTTACTGTAATGGTGGAAAATGAAGACAAAACTAATGTTGATTTACAGCTTTTGGCATAGAACCATAACTCTGCTGTTTAGATTGCAAAGCAGAACTGTTTCTATTTTATATGGTGCCATAACATCCCTTTCAAGAGGATCCACGTTCAGGCCACCATTGCAAGTATCCATAAACACTCAGCCTGCTGAAGTGTCATTGAGCAAAACACTGAGACCCTCCCAGCTCATTGAGAGTTGCCCTGTAGCCCAGGGGCAACAGAGAGGCACTTCTCCTGCAGGGAGCAACAGATTGACTTCTCATTACTGTTAACATTTTTAAAGAGTCCCTTCTCACCTCAGACAGACGGAGCTCCTCCATCTTGTCGTACTGGCGCTGCACAGCCTCTCTGTCCCTCTCCAGCTTCCTCTGGGCGTCTCGCAGCCTCTCCAGGTCTTTCTGGTACGCCTCCTTCTTACTCTGCAGCCTCTCCTTCTCCTCTTCCAGCTCCTTTTGCTGCTTCAGGACCTCCTCCTCCTGCAGTGGTTGGGAGATGCATTGATAGATTTATTGAAATGGTACAATTCAAAGACACAGTCTGTTTTCAAGAATGGATAAATTATAAATTATATTGTGTTAATTGATATTTTACATCTGTAGGTGTTAAAACTAGTGTTGAAGATCCATTATTAATATGTAATACGTTAAAACTATTACAGCATTTTACAACTGATTTGCTTCAATTTCACAAGAGAGCTTCAATTTGCAAAACCTTTTAATATGCTTAATTCACAACATATTTAATGACTTTGAATCAGTGTTAGGGTTAGGTTATTATTTGAGTTTCATTCTCAAATAATGCTGTCAACCAGTAACCTATTCTCTTTAAAACAGAGTCTGCCGAAGCCATTTCCCAACACGATACTACATTGGCATTACACAACACAATAATAAAATGCAGAACTGCAAGAAAATGATGCATAGTTACCTGCATGTGCACCAGCACCTCCCTTTCAGTCAGCTGCTCTTCCCTCGTGTCCCACTCCTTCTCCCTTCTCCTCTTCTCCTCAGCATGAGCTGCCTGCTGTCTCTGCAGGGATGCCAGCTCCTGCCGCTGCTTCTCCAGGCTGCGCTGCTTCTCCTGTTCAATCAGCGAGCTGGGCCGCGAGGACGCCCGTGATAAAGATGTGCAGGAGGAGGAGCGCTCGCTCAGGGCCTGCCGCTGGTCCTCTATGAAACTGTCCTGCTGCACCACCACCGCCTGGGAGAGCCACAGTCAGAGCCGCAGACCAGTTAGATCAGACATCTCACTCATGGTATTGTCCATTTTGTCTCTCTCTATTATGGCTATGCTCACATTGCACCTAAAAGTATCTCAGAAATCTCAGTTGCATCATTTCAATTCTGATCTGGGACACATTGTGTGGAAGCCATCTTACCTGCAGAGTGCTGAGCAGGAGATGCAGATTGGAGACACTGTGGAGGACCTGCTGTTGGAAAAGACAAATCACTGAATCATGTAAACTGAAAACATCCTGGTTTGTTCTTCTTTGTTGGATGGAGAAGACGGCGTGTTTGATGTTTGATTTGCAGCAATACACTGCACTTGACTGCTTGTTCAAAATGAGAGCAGTGCTTCAAATTAAATTTGGACTTTTCCTTGTACCAAGCTTTAGCAATTTGAATTTACCTGTGGATTCTTAGTCAAAGCCAACATTAAAGTGAGCTGATGTGACCTCCTCTTCATTCACGCTGACAAAGAGACAAGGCCACCAATTATTCAGCTGCTACCAATGTTGACTAGGACACAAAATGCTCTAATTAACTTTCACTGGGAACTGCAGAAAACAGCTTTTATTGTGTAACACATCTGTAGAAAGTGTTTTGCACAGTACCAATGTCTTTTGCAGGTAAAATCTTTCATTGGAACTGTTATTGGCCTGTTTAGATTAAATGACTATGATCACAGCAGTATTTGAATTAATCTGTGGTATTGCATCTTTTCAGAACTTCTACACAGTTCATTTATAGAAGCAGTGTTACACATATAGTGTACTCTAGGATGGTTATGTTAAGAAATTGAAAACCTTTTCACATAATCTGCATTTCAACTTCTCCTCTTAAAGTTTAATTTTTCATTTGATGATCAGATAAAAAATGATTATATTACTCTATTTTTGTATAGTTTTTTTTAATGCCTCTGCCCCGATTCGATTTTTTACAGCAAAGTCACAGAATGATGTACGGCAGGTAGACGGCGCTACACAGCACACATTCTGACGGGTCACAGATTTGGGTGCAACACCTGAAAAACCTGTGTTAGTGAGTATCCAGCCAGGTCAAGGGTAGCAGGAGATGTCTCTGTATAGGCCTAATGATATGTGAATGTTATTATAGAAAATATCTGCTGTAGGTATGGCTGATACTGGGGCAGGACCATCACAGGACAGAAATAAATTAAACAAAGAACAAATAAAAGCTAAAAGGGAAAGGGAAAGACGACGGGTGAAACGAGTCAATCTCGGTTGGGCTTTCAACATATGGAGACAACCAGGAGATGGTACATGATTTAAAAAGGCCGCAGAATTGGTCTTCAGCTATGTAATATGTCTATTTCATTCATAAAATATGTTGTTGTAGTTGTACGCCGGTAGCCTAGATTAAATCACGCCCCCCTTCCATTTATTGTGAACATTTTATTCCTTTTAGTCCATGTTTGTGTTCTCCCACTATTTTCTTTTCCCTTGTCCCCCTGCACTTTGTGTAAAGCATCCTTGGGTTTCATGAAATGCCCTTTTTAAGTTATTACTATGTTTCTACAACAATCTCTTAATGCTTTGGCTCACGACCCAGTGCCAGTGATATCAAGTTTATGTCACGATACATCCAACTAGGCTAAGTTACCGCATGCAGCAACAATTTCATCACGACTACATGACCTCCCGGTATCGCTAACTCTACAGTGGGCAATAAAGCACCATGACGTAAAGACCTTTAGGACAGCAGGTGTGGTAAAAACTCTACAGCTTTAGTCCAAAGAGGCTGCTAGAATCAACACCAACGGAAAGTTACATAATTTTGTGATTCTGACTTTTCTGCAATGCTACTAACATCTAATGCCACTAATACAAACCTCTATGTGCAACAACAAGTACTTCTGCTGCTGGAACTACCGTTCTAGGTTAGCCTATACATGTATTGATGCTGATAACGATGACGGTAACACAGAGTTTGGACGGTTTCCATGTAAACAGCAGCTGTAACTGAGTGTGAGGCAGGAAGTCAGCGTTACCTCACTGTTCCTTTTCAGCAGCAGCAGCAGGTTGGCGTTTCCTCCCTGCACGCAAGCACAAACGCACACTCAGTACTGTACAGCCAGAACACAGTAATGCACTCACGCACGCACGCACACACACACACACACACACACACACACACACACACACTCTAGTTTGTTTCACTGTGTGTGTGTGTGTGTGTGTGTGTGTGTGTGTGCGTGCGTGCGTGTATGTGAGCATGCACACTGCACAATGTATACAGTATGACTGAATGTGATTATAGCTGCACATGTGGGTGTGCTGTAAACATCTACTTGCATCTGGTTATGATTATGTGCCACTGATACAGTAATACAGCAGTCTACTGTAGTTTACTGTATTTAAATAAATAAAAGTAAATAACGGGTTAAAGATCTCTAGAAATGCATTTCCTATTAGGAAAACCATAAATCCATTTTTATATAACACAATGCTTGAATTAACTCTGCATTATCTCGTTACTGATTATTCTGACTTGTGCTTTTATTCCAGAGCCCCCTCTGAACTTTGGCTCAATGCCCAGGATAAAATGTAAATTAAAATTGTTCAAATAGTATAATTAACAGGGAATGGTGTCAAGTTGGTTCAGGGACAACAAAGACTGCTTTTGTTGAACAGCGTACTACAGTAGCTTGGCTAAAATGTTATAAAAGATGTGCTTGAAATCTGCAGGATATATGACTACAAAGGCTAGCATCCATTGTAACTACAATAGCTGCACCTAAAGGACGCCCATTCATTTTCTATCCTATGATCATATTGAATTCTTATACAACTGATGGTCACCATTAGCAACAAGCCCTGGCAGGAAGAGTCAAGAGGCTAATTCACTGGAGGAAAAGAAGTGGCTAAATTAATCTTAATGGTGTTGTTAATGATTGTTGGAGGACAAATGCACCCCCACACATGGCCTCAGGTTTTCATTGATGCATGGGGGCGTCGCAGCTTCAGAGTCAAGAATAATTGGCTGCTGAGATGCCGACCTTCTTTAAAACACTGTCCGACTCGGTCCTGCGCAGATCTCCCGCTGTATCCTCGCTCTCGTCGCCGTCTCCACCTGACATGAAGGCAAAACACAGGAGAAAAAATTAACCAGGCAACAAATAATCCACGTTCAGGTCTACTGCAAGATAATTTGAGAACAGGGGCACAATAAAATGGAAAACGTATAATCTTTTAGTATATTAAACAAAAAGAACAATCAAACAATCAAATGTTAGGCCTAATTGTCACATACACACAGTACAATGTAGTGAAAGTTACATACATATACTGTACATACATATACTGTATATACACACATATACATACTGTAGATATATTGTATACATACATATACTGTACATATACAGTGAGAAAAATAAGTATTTGAACACCCTGCTATTTTGCAAATTCTCCCACTTAGAAATCATGGAGGGGTCTGAAATTGTCATCGTAGGTGCATGTCCACTGTGAGAGACATAATCTAAAAAAATAATTCCAGAAATCACAATGTATGATTTTTTTAACTATTTATATGTATGATACAGCTGCAAATAAGTATTTGAACACCTGTCTATCAGCTAGAATTCTGACCCTCAAAGATGTCCCCCCCCACTCCATTTATTATCCTAAATTAGATTAACCTGTTTGAGGTCATTAGCTGCATAAAGACACCTGTCCACCCCATACAATCAGTAAGAATCCAACTACTAACATGGCCAAGACCAAAGAGCTGTCCCAAGACACTAGAGACAAAATTGTACACCTCCACAAGGCTGGAAAGGGGTACGGGGAAATGTCCAAGCAGCTTGGTGAAAAAAGGGCCCACTGTTGGAGCAATCATTAGAAAATGGAAGAAGCTAAACATGACTGTCAATCTCCATCGGACTGGGGCTCCATGCAGGATCTCACCTCGGGGGGTCTCAATGATCCTAAGAAAGGTGAGAAATCAGCCCAGAACTACACGGGAGGAGCTGGTCAATGACCTGAAAAGAGCTGGGACCACCGTTTCCAAGGTTACTGATGGTAATACACTAAGACGTCATGGTTTGAAATCATGTATGGCCCGGAAGGTTCCCCTGCTTAAACCAGCACATGTCAAGGCCCGTCTTAAGTTTGCCAACGACCATCTGGAGGATCCAGAGGAGTCATGGGAGAAAGTCATGTGGTCAGATGAGACCAAAATAGAACTTTTTGGTCATAATTCCACTAACCATGTTTGGAGGAAGAAGAATGAGGAGTACCATCCCAAGACCACCATCCCTACTGTGAAGCATGGGGGGGTAACATCATGCTTTGGGGGTGTTTTTCTGCACATGGGACAGGGCGACTGCACTGTATTAAGGAGAGGAGGACCGGGGCCATGTATTGGGAGATTTTGGGGAACAACCTCCTTCCCTCAGTTAGAGCATTGAAGATGGGTCGAGGCTGGGTCTTCCAACATGACAATGACCCGAAGCACACAGCCAGGAGAACCAAGGAGGGGCTCTGGAAGAAGCAGATCAAGGTTCTGGTTCTGGCCTAGCCGGGCTCCAGACCTAAACCCAATAGAGAATCTTTGGAGGGAGCTCAAACTCCGTGTTTCTCAGCGACAGCCCAGAAATCTGACTGGTCTAGAGAAGATCTGTGTGGAGGAGTGGGCCTAAATCCCTTCTGCTGTGTGTGCAAACCTGGTGAAAAACTACAGGAAACGTTTGACCTCTAAAACTGCAAATAAAGGCTACTGTACCAAATATTAACATTGGTTTTCTCAGGTGTTCAAATACTTATTTGCAGCTGTATCATACATATAAATAGTTAAAAAAATCATACATTGTGATTTCTGGAATTATTTTTTTAGATGATGTCTCTCACAGTGGACATGCACCTACGATGACAATTTCAGACCCTCCATGATTTCTAAGAGAGAGAACTTGCAAAATAGCAGGGTGTTCAAATACTTATTTTCCTCACTGTATATACTGTTTACGTACATAGTACATATACGTACATATGGCCTGTAGTGCCCTGCTATGCCCTGCAGTGCCCTGCTACGCCCTGTAGTGCCCTGCTACGCCCCGCAGTGCCCTGCTACGCCCTGTAGTGCCCTGCTACACCTTGATACGCCCTGCTTGCACTGCTGACTGTTACTATAGTAATAACTGTTTATATCTGCATCTTGCACTACTTGACTGATATTTCAATTTGCACTGCTGACTGTTTATTCACAGTACCAATTGTTAACATATACATCTGCAATACCGTACTTTAACTGTAATATGCAATTACTCTCCAATGCACTTTAAATTGGATAGTTTCTGCCCAAACTTTATTTGTACTACCTTTAAATCCATTGTTATACTGCTCATTTTAGCCTAACTTATTATATATATTTATCTGTAAAAATTCTGTTTATAGTAATAGCCATCTGTGTATATATATTCATAGTACATATTGACCTGTAAACTCTGTAAACCATCAGTATATTATGATCATTGTACATTTCTGTAAAAAATCTATTTATAGTAGTATCCACCTATATATTATATTCAGTACATATCGACCTGTATATTATATTCAGTACATATCCACCTGTATATTATATTATATTCAGTACATATCCACCTGTATATTATATTCAGTACATATCCACCTGTAACTTTTGTTCACAATACTTGTTATCTATATATTATATTCATAGGATAATCTAGCCGTAAAATTCTGTTAATAATAGTATTAATTTCTATATTTATTCAGTACATATCCATGTCCTGCACTATGGAACCAGTGTATATCTGCACTTACTGCTATTGCACTTCTGGTTAGACCTAAACTGCATCTCGTTGCCTTGTACCTGTACCTGTACCTGTACCTGAACCTGTACCTGTACCTGAACCTGTACCTGAACCTGTACCTGTACCTGAACCTGTACCTGTGTAATGACAATAAAGTTGAGTTGAATCTAATCTAATCTAATCTAATCTAATCTAATCTAATCTATGCCCTATAGTGCCCTGCTACACCTTGTTACGCCCTGCAGTTTCCTGCTACGCCCTGTAGTGCCCTGCTACATCTGTAATGGCCTGCTACACCATGAACTAGTACTACAACTACTATTTCTAGTCATAGTTCCACTAACTTTACTGTAACTATAATTGCCACTGTTCATCACACCCCCAACTGACACCGTCAGACAACCTCCCACCAAGAGCCTGGGTCTGTCTCAGGTCTCTCCCTCCACTCAAGGTTTCTGCCTAAAGGGAGTTTTTCCTCGCCACTGTCACACTAAATGTTTGCTCTTGGGGGCATTACTAGAATTGTTGGGTCTTTATAAATGATAGAGTGTGGTCTAGACCTACTCCCTCTGTAAAGTGTCTCAAGATAACGCTTATTGAATTGATACTATAAATACAATAGAATTGAATTATGTTTGCTTATGCATTTCCCTTCTGCTCTACTCACATACATTACTGTACCCCTGTGATCCCTCCTTTAACTGTTTAACCAAATTTGAACTACTTACAGTATGTGGTTTAGTTGCCTCCACACAACTAATGTCTTGATTGTTTAACATAAGGCCCCTGATGTCAATATGTGTTTATATGTCTGCTTTTTTAACTAAAAATTAAGGATACATATATTTTAAAAACATCACACTGCCAAAAACATTTTGGCATTCTCCATGTACTGCTACTAATGTAGAAGTCTGGACCTCTTAATGGCTCAATGGCTGCCACAGTGCCAGTAGAGTCCCACTCTGAGCTTTCAAGCCACCAGTTCAGAAGTATCGCCCCAAGCCAAGTCTCCCTCAGGAAGCGTCAGCTCTGCTGGCCAAGTCCCTGTCTAAAATGTTTTACCTAACTGCACTGAACAAGGGTACTGTGGGAAGTACTGGGTGTGGAGCCTGCTGTTATGTGACTACGAAAAATCAGCAGTGCCACCGCACATCAGTCATTCGGTTGATATATATGCACGCACCGCACCAGCAGGTCAAGGTTCAGTGTCTTCGACTGTTTCAGGCTTCAGAAATGTAGTCTGGCTGACCACTTCTGCACATTCTCTCCATAAAAAACACAAGCATGTTTCTCCAGCAGACTTACTTTTGCTGCTGTGCATCTGGTGGCTGTCGAAGCCTCCGAAGGTCTCGGCCCGACGGGGCAAACACACTGGCCCCGCGCCTCCTCCCTCTTGGATGCTGGCCATCGCCCCACCCAGGCTGTCGTTCACCAGCCCCTGTAATGTCTCCACTGTCAGACACACACACACACACACACACACACACACACACACACACACACACACACGCACACAACAATGTCAGTGTGTCACTAAGTGAATTATCCTGGCTAACTGTGTTACAGTTCAGCTCTGCACACATGAATCCTACAAGGCACTTCTGCTTTCAACCTGGTATTGGCTCCTGTTGCTAAGCAACTATAGACAACCTGTTTGAACCACAAAGCTCTTTTTCTAAAAGTTTAAATATCTTAACCATCTGAAAATATATAAACTCTATGTGTATAGACCATGCAGCACTGCGACCTTTCCAGTGAAAATATTGAGAATCAAATGTTGCTGGCAGATGTGAACTCGCAAAGTAGAAAATATATGTACCACCACCCAATAATAACGTATTAAATCTAAGGACAAATTAATTAAGTGAAGGCAAGTTTTGACTTTCTTTTTAATATGTACCTTTCCTGTGGGATGCTATTCCACAAAGAAGTTGCTCTGTAAATGAAAGTTTTTTGATGAACAGGGTCACCAAAGCACCAAGCAGAGCTGGAATAAAATCCTAAAATACTTTAATGCACATGTAATGGGTTATTCAATTGATCAAAAAACATGTTATGAGAGTTTCTATGCATAGTGGGTGATTCTCTAAAACCAATTCTCTAAAAACAATGGGAAGTTAATTATTGCAGTGTGGCTCGCTGATGTTACCCACAATTTGTGTTTGAAAAAGGCCCTTAGTGTTGTCTAACACACTGACGGGCATATGTCCTTCTTCCATGTGAGAATGACAACAACCGCTGGTAAGACTCCCATTACATTGTGTACTTTTTAATGGATAACAACCTCACGCTCTTATGTGACATTTGACTATAAGGAAGTTTCAGTTTTCAGCTCTAATCATTTCCTATAAATACATGGCACTGCCTCTCTGTCTCTATATTCAACTGAATCATTCTGCTTCATTGTTAGGAAAGCATGGTGAGCAACACATCTATAGAACATACATTACAAACACTCTCTTTCTCTGGCTTACCTTCCTGCAAGGCATCCTTCATGATAGACGCCCCCCTGGGTGGCTCCGAGCTACAGGCTGACCTGAAGAAAGGCTGGACCTTGTGGCAGACCTCCTCGCCTGGGGTTGAGCCCTCCCACATCCCCCTGAAGAGCTGCACCTTCTCCTCCAGCAGAGACATGATCTCTGTGTCCTTCTGCCTCAACAGATCTGACCAGCAGAGACAGGCAAACCGTGAGGAATTTGGCGCAAACTCCTCTCTGTTTTCTTTCACACAAACACTCAAAAAGTGTTTCTCTCACCTCTCATCTCCTTGGCTTTGGTCTCCAGTTGTCTCTTGTCATCTTCCGTCTCACTGGGAATGCCTTCATCCTCATCTTTATCCCTGCCCAACCAAATGAATAAAAGATTTGGTTTTACTTCTAGTAAATTATGCAAGATTACACATCTACAAACCATCATCTACAACAATTATGAGTAGGGGTAAAACAATTAATGTCTGAGATGATTGGACAAAGATTTCAATAATTGAATAATTGTTTATATAATTTATTAAGCAAACATGCCACTTTTTCACTATTTTCTGACATTTTTATAGACTAACCAATTATTTTAGAAAGGATTTATAAAAAAAGTCATTAGCTTCAGCCTTCTCAACAACCAATCAGCGTGACAGTAAACAGGGGTTAGACAACCCTGAGAGAATGTTTGATGTATGCGATACTTTTGGTGAAAAAAGACAGAAGAAGCATCAGCAGAAAACTGTTGTTGTTTTTATCTTCACCATTCCTGCCAATAACCTGATCTCAATTTTGTATTTTGACAGAAGTCAGACAGGGATAGAGGGGGAGGGAGAGAGAGAGAGAGCGAGAGAGAGAGAGAGAGAGAGAGAGAGAGAGAGAGAGAGTCCTAAATCTCTCTCCTTCCCGCTGGCTGTAGTCGAATAATCCTCTGCTTATAGTGAGCTGCCCTTGGAGCCCATCTATCATTACACTGTCCCTGAGTACATCCCTTCCCCAGGTAGAGTAGTGCTAATCCCCCTGACAGCAAAGTGCTCTGTTGTAGCTTACCATTTATTACTATCTCAAAATTGGGCTGGGTCTAACTCTTGGGTTACACCATAGGTGAACCCTACGAGGCCAATACTGACTGCAAAGCACTTTCAGTGCAGTGGAGGTTATGGGTTGAAGTAAATAGACGTACATGCTTTAGTAAAACATTAAGTAAAAAAAGTCTTAACCGTTCTTCTGGCTAAAGCATTTAGTCATTGAAGTATTAGCATATTGCCCTTAACGTTTGTAAGTAAAAACACCTTAACACATAAATAAATCCCACTTACATGGTCTGCATGGCTTCCTGGATGAGCTGCATCCAGGTGTTGCGTTCATCCTTGGAGCTGGCCAGGACCTCCATCATCTCAGGCTTCTCGATGCCTGCCGTGATGAGGAAGAGGCCACGCTCTTCGTTAGCCACCTCCCTCACAATCAGCTTCTGCAGGGAGATGACTGTGGAGCGCTGGTCCTATAGAGAGAGAAGGGTGGGGAAGAAGGGGAGGGATTGATGGACGCAACAAGAAAAAAAGATGACAGTGGGAGGGTCAGAGAGGGGGGGGGGAGACCAATGTTGAGGATGGGAGAAGACAGGAAGAAGGGTGGGTTGAATCAGGAGGGAGTGTAAAGGAGGGGGGGAGAGAAGAAGAACAATTATGGGAATAATAGCATAACACAACAAGTGCAGTAAGAACGGAGGGATAGAGAGAAGGAAGCTCAGTTAGAAAACAGCAGGATTATAGGGAGTGTGAAGAGAAAGGGAAAGGGAAGGTTTAAAACGCTGAGGAGTAAAGGGGGAAGATTAAGACAAAATGTGATTCTGGCTATTGTTATGATCCACATGGAAGTCAGCTGATGTCTACAGTCTTAGCAGTGCAAAAAACTGAATAGCACAGTTTAGTATGCTAATATCACAAAGCGCTGCTTTATTTCTGCTGAAATCCTAACCACATCCCAATATTTGTCCAGCAATCTCATCTGAGGTTTGAAGGATAGGTTCAGATTTCATACTTTGACTATGCTATAAAATAATATGATGAAATCCAGAGCCTTAGCTCTGTGAAGAAATGAATTTAAAGTTTAAATCAAGAAAAATCAAGTTGGTAGTCTTATTTTGAACAAACTTCCATTTAATCTGTATCCTATCCATCTGCAGCAGAGCAAAGGAAACCTTGTCTCTGGAAAGAACGACTAACTCTGGATGATGCTCACTTGATTTGGCTAACTCTGACTCTCTAGTAACCATATTTAGCTTCATCTCTCCAGGTGACCTCTGACCTCATTGCTATAGCTGAATGTACTGTTGGTGATCCTCAGAACTGAAGCTTGTGTTGCCCAAAACTCAACCTGGTTCACATGGCTGTCATCCATTTAGAACCATGTTATTCCTTTTTTCCACTGTCAACAATCTCAAGTCAAAGATTTTAATGATGGATGTGATTATTATGCCAAAGGCCTGCCTCTGGTTTCATTCCTCCTGTGTGTGTGTGTGTGTGTGTGTGTGTGTGTGTGTGTGTGTGTGTGTGTGTGTCGTGCCATGAAACTTTAAACATGGGAGAAAAAAAAAACTTACCTATATGATTTATCACAGTTGGGTTAGATGCCAAGAGCCAGAGCAGCTTTATTAGGTGCAGCTAGCTAGCTAGCCAGAGGCAGGCAACATTACACAATGGGTAATGCTAACAGCAACAGTGGGATAGGAAAATTTGACAACAACAGTTCTGGCAGCGCGCATAAGATCTTTATCACTGGGGATGGAGGGAGGAAAATGGATGGACGAGCAGGACAAAGGAGAAAGAAGAAAGGGAGGAGAAAGAGGAGAGAGACAGAAAGAGGGAAAGAGAGATTTGAGAGCGGGGTCCTACCAGCATGGCAAAGACATATTTCTGGTCTTTCTCTTGGAGGAAGACAAAGACGTCTGAGAGTAGCAGAGCTTGGACATCTGGAGAAAAGTAGTTGTGGTTGGATAAGTGAAAGGTTACAACCCATTTTGTAACATATTTACAGAGAGAAAGAGATGATTTGTAGTCCATTAATCTCCTCACCCTTTAGTCTTCCCTGGTAGTTCTTCAGCTGCAGCACTCCATCATGGATCAGCCTTCTCCTCAGCAGATCCTCCCTGGCAAAGATCTGACCACTCTTCATCATCATGATGGACTTGCTGTCCATGCGGCCGTGAATGTCCTTCAGACGGCGTCTTTTCTCGTGGTCGTTCACCTTGCTATCAACTGCTGCAATCACCTCCTTCACAAGCCGAACGGCGTCAGTCAGGTCGTCATGGTCTTCCTCGCTTTCTGTGTTCATGTGACAGTTAGAGGTTAGACAGGCAACACTGAGTACGTTTACATGCACACTAATTGCCACTATTTTTCGGAACATGAAAATATTTCAGATTTGGTATAAGTCATGTAAACAACGTATTCCATTTGTATATTCATAATAAGGCCTTTTTCTGAATTTAGCATCTTTCGAATAACACGTGGGATATGACGGTATTATTTGGGTTTTAGAAGCTTTCTTTGGACATTTATACAGCACATACGGTATGCGTCTCAATCAGAGGTTTTACTCCAGTTTGCGGCCTGTTTAGGGCTCACGGTTAGCGCTGTGCGTTGCTATGGATGGACAAACCAACTAACCAACAGATTGCAATGCTGCGGTAGAGATGCATGCCCACAAGAACAGAAGGACAACCACACCTACTATTAAACATTATTAAAAGACTTGAGTATCAATATGTTTTTGGATATGCCCAGACATCACAACACTGACCTTTTCAAGAAGGTGGTTGAAGGAATGGGTAAAGGTACTTTATTGCCACATATACATACATGTAGCGAGATTCAGGCCAATCACAGCGCCCGGGGACCAACTCCAGATCTGAGCCAGTGACTTGATCAAGGGCACTGACTGGAGAACCTAGTACATGTTTTTGATGGTGGGGGGAAACCCACGCAGGAATGGGGAGAACATACAAACTCCGCACAGAAAGGCCTGGAACGACCTGGATTTGAACCCAGAACCACAGCGCTAACCACTAGGCCACCATGCCACCCTAGGAAGGCTGTGTTCACACAGTCGGACAATTCAGCCATGGTGGAAAACTACAACAAATCCTATTTTATATGGCTGCATGTAAACTGGAATATTAGTGGAATATTCACTTTAATTAGCCATGTAAACAGCTTAGTCGGAATATTGTCTTTTTCGGAATAAAGGGTAAACTGACTATTATGTACATGTAAACACAATCACTGTAGCAGTCTGGCATTATGATTCCAAATTTAAGATTCTAATCCCATTATAAATTTGTTTCACTTGTTTTGTGCGAGAAGTTAAGATTTTAACCACTGTGTTGTCTTCTCGCCAAAATTAAAAATCAATGCTTTGTATCAATGTTTTTAACTTTTCTTACGTTTTTGTCCCTTTTTTCAACACTTTTGACGCTTTTGTGACATGATGTTTGTGACGTTTTCAACACTACGTAACACTACCTATTAACTTTAGTTTTACAGTTAATTTATGGTCAAAACCTAATTTATAGGAAATTATACCTAATGGTTAAGTTAGAAAAGCAGAAATTATAATTATTTTGACTAAAATTAAAGGAATGGATGTTGATGGATAGTCACAGACTGGAATATGTCAACTTTTACTCAATACAATTTCAAAAACACTTCCATTTGTTTTTTCAAATGCTATAAAATTAAATAAGACGCCCCAAAATGAATGAAAGTTGAGATTTGTAAAGAGCATTGTGTGAAATCAATCATGCTATTTTGGGTAATTACAATTTGACCTAAGGGCAACATGAGGGTTAAAAGGTTTTATTATTAAGGACAAATGCAGGCAAGTCCATTTGGTAAGTTCATGGCACGCTTGAACCAGATGGGAAGAGTGGCACAGCTGAGGATGTGTTCATGGAAAGCAGACGGTGCGGTGTGTACCCATTTTGGCATTTAAGCATGCCTGCATTTCCAGTCGCTAAGAAACCTATTATTGCAAGTGCCATTGCAGAGAGAAATTAAGGCCTTTTAATGGTTTAAGTAGGTGTCGAGTTGGACACACACACAATATTAAGTCACCTAAATGTCTCTCATGTGTGTTGAGTTTTGTCCCTTTCATTTTAACATCTTTTCTCTGACCTGCATAAACTGAAACGCCCACCAAAATGTAATCCTATTGACCTTGAGCTGTTCCAAGATCACACTTGCATCATAGCCCCCAAAAGTACTTGTTTGCCACACCCACATCCTTCCTTCTTGAGAAAGGGACATCACTTCTTCATGTGCTTTCCTCTGGCAAGATTACTGTATCTCAAATATGTACACTGTTCTGCCCCTTTATCTTACTTGGTCTGTTCAAGTCATTTGTAAGCAACATTGGCTACACTGGCTTAGCGAACACTTTCTGTTTATTAGCTTAATTATAGTAGATGTTCTGAATACATCTTTTCACTAAAATTGCTTTCCTTTTTTCTGAAAAGGTCCATTCAACATACCTTAATGGGATTTAAGGATATATAGAGTGTAAATGTGCTTAAAAGTGAACGCTCCTGATTACGTATGATTTCAGTTTCTGTCTTGTTACACGGTATGTCTTTTTGTGAATGTATTATGGTAGTCAAAGAGCAAGATGTCAAACTGCACTGCACTGCCTTCCTTACAGCCCCTGGAAGCTTCAGATGTTATTATTAAATGTTATATTTCTCTACATAATTAAGATGTATGACTCAGTAAGCAACAGTCACAGTTACACTTTGGTACTATTTATTTAGAGTTAAACACCTAAAACTCTGTGGGTGTGGTTTTATTAGTATTTATTGACAGCACTGGCAACATAAGCGTATGAACTTTTGGCACACAACTGTGGGTTTATTTGACGTAGGTCCCCATTGTTCAGCATAGGAAGCTGATTGAGAAAATAGGTTTCAGAACCTTTAGAGAAATAAAGCAAAAGAAATTTGTTTATTTTCTGTCATGCCGAAAGGATTGATAAAACTCTAGTCTAGTGTCTGTGTGGTAAACTTAAGCTACCACCAGCAGGCGGCTAGCTTAGCATAGCAAAAAGACTAGGAACAGGGGGAAACTAGCTCCATCCAAAGTTAAACAAAATCCGCTTAGCAGCACCTTTTAATGAACACTTTGTTCCCTCATCCTAACCCTGTTTAATGGCTACACAACCCACTGGTTTCCAGTCTTCTGTGCAAAGCTAACCTGTCTATAGATTCATATTTAGCTGAGAATATCAATGCCACTCTCAAATCAAACTCTTTGCAAAAAAAGAACAAATAAATGTATTCCTTATGTCAGTGTGGATAGGTTATCATATCTCAGTCTGTTAGCATAAGCTGCTATCACTGCTCATGCTCCTTATGTGAATCATCTGGTTATCCAAAATGAACATTTAAAAGCTATTATTAACTGAAAAGAAAAATGAACATACTGTGATTTTCTTTTCAAAAATGAGAATGAAACAAAACATGCAGGTCAAAGCTCAGCGGTGGGACTACATTTTACATTATATAATTTAGAGTAAATCTGCAAAGATTAAAATAACCAGTGGCCTCTACAGCTGCACTCAGTATATATTGTGCACATGTGTTGACATCCTGTGTAATATTTTTCCCCAAAATGTTCCTCCTCCTGAGCACCCGCATAGTGTCTCTAACGGTGTACATCAAAGTTGGCAAGAGAGAGTCCACTTAAAGCATCTTTGGGATTAAGTCAGCGCTCCCTCATCCCACATAGGACTATAAACAGGCATGAATGTACAGTGTATATATATATATATATATATATATATATATATATATACCATGTGTGAGAATTTCAACTTTCCAGGAGCTTTTCTAAAACAAGTGACATTTGCAACACTATGACTGAAGAAGTACAAGAGTAAGAGGAATTGATGAGCTATTATATAAGATCCTTTCTCAGGATCAACATGATGTGACTCAAATATTAATGGAGCTCAGGAATATATGCTGCCATACCAAAACACTATCTCAGAATTGTTCGGATGTGGAAACTGTATTTGCTTTGGCTATACAGTTACAGATAATAAAGGAACAATGAAGCCAGGACAATGCTTCAACTTAGGTTGGATTTAGGTTGGACTTTTTATGGATTTGACACATTTCAGTGCAGTGTAAATATATGCATCTCAACAGGTCTTAAACCTTTACTTACTAAAATGTTTATATGTGGTTTGAACTGCCAATAAACTTTCTTTAAGGATCTATAAGCCAGCAACATTTCCCTAATACTAATGGAGTTATTGGCCTTATTCTGTCTTGTTTTATGTCATTAGTTTATGGGAAAACCCTTCAGATCCAAGAATAATTAACGAGCAAAGAGTTTCATGTTAAAGAAAAAAACTTCAGTCCTGTGCAGGAATTTTCTTTTCTCAAATCGAAGATTTAGAGTGTAAAAATAATGTGTTGTGAATAGTGAATGTGAGTTTTTGTATAGTACACTTAATGCAGGGCGACAGCATTGGGAAAAGCACAGACAGTTAAAGACTTGAATGTCCCCAGTAGAGACTATGAAGTAGAAACATTTATAGAATCATACAAACAACTGGGAACTAACAGTCTGACTATGTTATGGATAATAACATGGTTTTACAGTATTTTTTCCCCATCTACTAGTAGCATGTAGTTGCCAGCGTCATCCCAATTAAAACAAATTTCCTTCTTCCATTTTCTACAATTCATGTTATCATGTAAACATAGAGGCGGACAGGAAGCTAACCTTTAGTGTGCTGCAGAATTCTCTGAATTAGCACCGGATACTTTGTTATCCTCTGGGTCACGAGCAAGATGCATTCTGGGATACCAAGCCTCCGCACAATGCTGCTACTCATTTTTTTCTGGAAAAACAAACAAAAAGTGTTTTCGTAAAACATGCCGTAGCAAGACAAGGTTTCAAATAATCAACCTGAGAACTAATATGCTGTCAAACAATACGGTACAAATACTTGAGAAGGTGTTGCTGTCATTATGGATATGACAGTTACATAGCTTTTTTAGAAAGACTTACGGTAAATGCACAGATTAAAATTAAGTGCAGATGCGAAAGACTAAAAAACAAAAGAAAAGCCAGACATTAAAAGAATTCCTCGGTTAACACAACGAGTGTGTGTTCGGCATCTATTCAACAACAGAACAATCATGTGTGGAAAAACATGGAATTTTAAAGTGCTTGGAAAGCAACGTCTAAAAAAATTAACACTTTTGTAGGACCGATTCAGGTCTTACTTTGATAAAGGCCTTGAAGCGTTTGTCTTTGGTCAGGAGGTCTTTGTAGAAGTTCACGGCTTCGTTGTGGCGACTGCAGAATCTTCCGTAAACACGCTTCATGTTTTCACCGTTGCAACCTGAGAACTAGAGCAGAATTTAGCAGGCATGACTACACAAAACAAACACATATTTCAGTCCAGACCAAAGTGGTAAACCAACCTTACAACACACTGACATGGAATAGTTGATGGAAGTGTTTTTTGATGCACCTATTTGGTTTTGAATTCTCATTTTATATAAAATCATGAGTATTCACGGTCTCCAGGCTTCCTGCACTACCAACACAGATGAAATTGCCTCAAAAGACAGAAAATTAATTTATCATGTGTCACTACAATTTTAGGATCCTCATCCCACCTACCCCTCCCTCCTCTAACCTGGCTGACCAGGATGTCTCCTATCCTGTTGATGATGAAGCCTCCCTCCGAGTTCCCCGCCTCCAGCTGGCACTCTCTCTTCCTCTCCAGGAGGCGGAGGAGGTGCTGCGTGTGGAGCTCCAGGAGTTCATCTAGAACGGGGAACAGCTTCTCCACCGTCTGGAGCTCCAGCTGCACCTCCTTCTGCAGGCCCTTGCTGTAGACTTCCGACATGATGCGCAACGTCCGGATGTGATGCATCTCAGTCTGCATCAGCTCTGAAGGACATACAAGGATGTGATACTACGTCAAATAGTTCCAGGAGCAGCACTCGTCATACCTTTCCACACGACAATGTATCTACAGAATTCTAGCTCAGAGTTCCACAGTCATGTCAAGTCATGACATGTCTTTGTATGTATGTCAGTGCATGTCTTATTGAATCAATCTAATATATTTGCCACTAGTAGGATCTAATCAAAATCCTCTAGCGTCTCAGACAGGATGTAGCTCTATGAATATTTAAAGTAGGCAAACCTGCAGTCTCAATAGACCATTGAGACGTGTAGATGCAACCAAAACAAACTGAAGTGAAAGTTAACCAGACGTGCTAATGCCAGTTGTTCTTTTATAGTTTTAAACATTTTCTCTCTACTTTAAGTCACCTAAAATATATATCTTGTCTACTCTGACCAGTTGCTTCAAGTCATTTCCATTATTTTTGATTAATAAAGAGTAGTAGTAGTAGTAGTAGAGAAAACCAAACAAAATATCTAAACTGAAGAAACACTGAGCAGCTGCAGTTTTTTTTCTTCTTCTAAACATGTCCTTAATTTTCCATTAACTTTTGAAAGATAAAATGTACCATAGATGACGTCCTGTTTCTTCACCAGCTCTTTGTCCAGCTGCTGCATGTACTGCTGCTCTGCACATAAACTCCACGAGTCAGCTTCCAGCTCCTTGGAATCTGCCTCAAACTCCCCCATCAGCTGGCCGTCCATCATCTCCGTCCCTGCACCAATAACACAGCTTGCACTTACACTCTAAAGCTCATGTATATGTTCTATAACATTTGATGTGTATATACAGCTTTGATTTGTTTTAATAATCAATTATAACTTTCAGGAAAGAGGCCCAATTTTACTTTAGAGTAGTTGTTTATGTTGCTCTAGTTGTTGAATGGTTTATTGACACTGACAATGTCATTTTTTGTTCAGATTATTTAATTCTTTACATTAGAAATAAGTAATGTTTTGAAATAATTTTACTGTAATATATCCCAGCTGATCAGGAACTGTCTTGGGAGTCAAATCAATGGTGCGTCTGTGTGTGTGTGTGTGTGTGTGTGTATGTGTGTCTGTGTGTGTTGACCTTCATCAGTGAGTGATTCCATCGACTCTGTGACCTGGTTGGTTCTGTTGAGGGAGTCAGTAGACTGGGAGAGGTACCGCAGGCCTTTAATGGGCATGTCGTCGAACACCGGACTGAATGGAGAAATAATAATAATAATGAAAAATAATTCACACCCCGCACACACACACACACACACACACACACACACACACACACACACACACCCAGCAATGTTCACACAGCTCACCCAGCAATGTTGCTTATGGAGAGACTCTTGGAGAGGTTGTTGCCATGGAAAGTCATGATGCTGGTGTGTCTTCGTGATGGGATCATCAGGGAGGAATGGTCTTCGGGGGACAAGATAGCAGACCAGGGACGCTCCCTTGTCCCACCAGCTGGTTCAGAGACAGATGCATTACAGGGGATAAGTATTGTACTCATCACTGTGTACTATATGAACAAGTAGGCTGGTCCTCATTTTATCTAAGAAACGTTCTCATCCAGCTGCCTGATTCTAAACTTTTCACTTCAATCTATCTAGTGATTGTCCCTGATGCTGGATGTGCTCTGTTATTTCTGTCTATATTCTTTGTATGTATCTGTCATTTTTGTGTCTGGTTATGCGTGTTTACTTTCTCTGTGCTGTACTCATTAGCTGGTTAAATAAAGGGTGTATACCGGCCAGTGAAAGGAAGCCTGCAAACCTTCCAACAACCACAGGAGATCCTAAAAGCGTCCCTGAGAAAATTATTTAAACTGGCAGGTTTGTTTACCCCCAAATGTGCTGTAGTCTTTGATAGAGAAGTTCTTCTTTTAATCTAGTAACCCTTTAACTGATCTTAAAACATACTAAATGTGGAGATGCTTGTGGTGTTGCCAAATAGATGGAATGTTTCTCTGGGACATCTGCACAGATGTCTTGCCTACTCACTTTGAATCAGGGCACCAGAGCTAGTAGCACCATACTGTTTGTATTTCCTCTTCTATTGAGGAGCCCTAATTTTGACTCCACTGACCTTACAACAGCCCTAAAACATGTTGTGAATGTACAAGAAGTCATTTACCGAACTTGATTTAGTTAAGCTACCTCCAATCCTAATCATTGCTAAAAAATATGTTTAAACAGCTTTATTGTGGATTTCTGCAGGTGAAAACTGGAAATGAAGATTTGAAAGAGTTTGCTTAGACACTCACATTTGTTCCTCAACGTGACTGTAGGAAAAGAGGTTGAATCTGGTACTGTAAACTGCTGTTTGGGCAACTAGCCAGAGGAACAGAGAATAAAAGCATAAATGAGGAGATCAAATCAATATTGGCAGCAGGACAGCAGAATACTAGAGAATCAGCGGAGGAGTTACCTTTACCTTCATCTTCACCTTGGCACAAACAGGCAGGCTGTCCCTGCAGCTCTTGTGGACGGCAGCATTACAGTCTGGAAAGAAAAGCAACAGAACACTCTGTGAATACTATGAGCATGGTGGGGATGGAGGTGGAGGGGGTGTTGAGGGTGTGTGGAAAGGTGGGGGCTAGAAATTCTGACTGGTTTTCATAGCCAGCCAGGAAACTCCACCAGCCCACTAATGAAAGCCAGACTGAGCAAAGGCATGTGATGCAATCGAGGGGTAATACTGCTCGTGGATGAAGAAGAAAGAAAAAGAAAGATGAGGAATGACACACACATAAACACTGCATTGCATGGGAACATTTCAATTATATAAACATTCCCAAATCAGGAAAGGGTCATCATTTAAGATTGCTAAAATAGGAGCTGCTCTGTAATCTCATCCCACTGAGTCAATGAAAGAATTTAATTCCCCTGACAATACTTTCATACTGTCAAATCATTCCGTACAACTTTGCAGCAACAGTTAATCAAGGAGGAAGAGAGGAACAAACAACCGTCTCTTGTTGTGTCAAGAAGCTAGCCTCACAGATTCCACTTACTTTCATATAGGCATGTTTCCAATAGACAGAAGAGTTTTAAACTGACAGGTTACACAAGTGAAACCCAACAGACCTTGTCATCCATGCTAAATTGCATGCAACATTTGCACTTTTAGGATTACATCAACACACTTATGATCGGAGTCAGGGTAAGACAATAATCCTGTGTAATAAGTCTTAGCCAAGACATATAGAAGGGCAGCAACACTTTCAGGGTTAGGGCTTCTATTTCCACTTACACCTTACACCTCATACTTGTATACAGTTGTGTTACTGTAAAAGAGATTAGGATAAAAGTATCCGCCTAGTAGATTATGTGATTTATATCTAATTAGCATCTGCACAATAAAACCAGCCACAATTCCTGCAGTGTTTTTCTCCTCTTTAACAGTTTTTTTTGTGGACGTCTAACTAATTACAGCTAATGTCAGACAAAGGATCACTGTATTTGTCTGTTGAGTGAACACCAGCCAGACATCTGCGATGACAAACCTCTTGAAAATACCGTCAAAACTGTCTGGGGCTCCAACAATACAAACCAGGCCAACTGAACACAACAAGAGCCGTTTTCTCCAGCCAGTAGAATCTGGGCAGATTGTGACCATTGAGAGGATCGCTGTGATCCATCGCAGAGCTTGTTTCTCCTTTTTAGGCTTTTTTTAGGGTTGCGCCAAAGGCTTGTGCAATAACCTACATCCTCTTTAAGGCTGCTGCTGCTGCTGTTTCA
This sequence comes from Percina caprodes, assembly GCA_013375575.1. NCBI lineage: Eukaryota > Metazoa > Chordata > Actinopteri > Perciformes > Percidae > Percina > Percina caprodes. The sequence continues at coordinate 496,046 of JABXJD010000033.1, read as the reverse complement.
GTGGAAAACAATACAAATACCATTTTGTTGTCTTTACTGAAAGCCATTAGACGTAGCCCTTCAGAGAGTTTCACTATTTCAAACCAATCATGAAGCTGGTATAGCCAAGTATGAGTGATTCTGCTTTAACAGTTTTCCTTTTTGACATTACAACACACACGCTATAGAACTGGGCAACACTAAATGGCAGGCCACGGTGCAACCCCGGACCAAGTGACGGTTATGTCCATGACCTATTTCTGATAAATAGAATAAACAATTATCTCCACGGAGCGTTGCCTTTTTTTTTTTTTTTTTTTACAATGGACTGGGGCTAATCCAGATAGAATGGCAATAACTTCAGCCAATCAAATTGATTGATTACTGTGCGCATACAGTTCATGAGAGAGAACAACAGCGTAAGAGAGATGACCTCGTGGCTACCGACTGTGTCTGGGTCCGTTCTCCGTGGTCTAACCAGAGTAGCACTACACACCGTGATCACGTTTGATTAACTTAGAGCTGAGTCAGCTTTCTCCGTTATGAACTATGAATTTGTTCAATGTGTATGTATGTTAAAAGTATTTAAAAATATTGCTGAAATTATATGGAAATGTTGATTTTATTTGACAGACATAGCGGTTGGCTAGAGGATGCCATTCAGCCTACATGAGGAGGAGAGCGTTTTTGTAATTGGACCTCTAAGAATTATCACTGAATATCCTTGTCATACAACACTAATGATGCAATTATTAATGCTTTCTCATGCTTTTAAAATTGTACTTACATTAGCAACAGTGAAAGCAAACCTATATTTCTATTTTAATCAGTTGACCAACAAACAAAATAAAGTTTACTTTGTCCATAAATAAAATTCTTCAAATAGCATGTGGATAAATCTATACAGTATATGGTTCCAAAGTACGGACTGAGCCAGTAAGTCGATGCGATCTCCTGATTAGCATGATCATGCCTAATGATGTATGTGTGCACTACTGTCTCACTCACTAAACTTCAGCTTCTTTTTCCTCCTTACAGTATTTTCAATTATATGTGTCGCCGAGCTAGACTAGCTTCTTTTTAAATAAGAAATTAATCTACAATAACAAAGTAAAAAGAGTCCTGATCAGTCAAAAACAATGAAAGAACACAAAGTGGAACAAAAGAACAATGAGGAAAAAGGAAACAAACAGACAAAGGTACTTACATGAGCAATGGAAAGCTTCCTTGGCGTTGAAAGCCTTATTGCACTGGAAGCACTGGCCTGCCTGGCCCGAGCCCACTGGTGTGAAAATATGACCATTAATTGCCTTCTTGTCCTTCTCCTTGCCCTCCTTCTCTTTGTCCCTTTTCTCTCGATCCTTTTCCTGCACAAGTGGAAGTATCATAGTTAGGAACACAACACCAACTATACAAGGAGAGGAATGTAATTACTTCAACTTTGTTACAAGCCAATTAGGAATAAAAAGACTGTGTTGAGTTGTCTGTAGAGTGACAAACATTGACAAAATGTCTTAGCATTTAGCTAGTTGCTTATGTTAATAAATTCCAATCTGAATCCAGCAGAGCAACATCATTACTATGACGTACTACATAGCAGGGCACTTTGCATATTAACTGATGCATTGTGTATGTCTCATTAAGAGACCTTCTTTGAACGTAGTACATTGTTTCATGGTTATTTGCTGTTTTGCCTCATTTAAAGACAATGGGATTCTCATTCTAAAACTCTGATCTATATTTTTTTACAGGATTACTTGTAGGGGTTTATAATGCTGCTGATGATGACAAGCAGTACATAAATAGGATAAACAATTATAGTTATGGTACTAATGTAATAATAATATTCCATATTGTGGGGTTTTCTCAGCTACTGCTAAGCTCTTATTCAAACCGTCTTGTGATGAATGAGCAGGGAAGACTTTACAGTGCTGAAACACACTTCAGCAGGACGCATGACTACTGACGGAGACACGCTGTCTGGGAATCAGTTCTTTGACCTTTCCATTACAGGGCGGTCTTTCTGTTGCCTCCGGATTAATGGACGAGGTCATCCTCAGCTGTTGGTCATCCCTGTACACTGAGCTGAATCACAATGCCATAAAGTGATGCAGAGAACAACAGAGCTCTTATTCTTTTGTACTTGCATCACAGAGCCTCCACCCAAACCCAGAGGAAATGGGAAAATGGAGTTTCCAGCTTGTTTTAATAGCCGGCCTTGGGCCTCTTGGTTTGAGGGGACCACAAAGTTCTGACATACTAGAGCTAATTCTGTTCAGTTGCTTCAAGATATCATGAGGCTGACTGGAACACAGCAAGCCCGCAAGTTTTATAGCCATTACTCCACTTAGCATTCATTCTCACTTCCTGCAACAGCTGTCTAACCACAAGGTAAAACACATCGACAAACTTCTACGAACTAGAGGACTAATGAAGTATTTTAACCACAAAAATCATTCTCTCAGCCTACCTCCAGCCAACCTTTCCATTTCTTTGAGAAGCCATGGCTCCCTGTGAATCCCCTGCATAACATCCTTGGCTGCGGATGAAGCTACTGCCAGCACAGAGGCTCTTTTATGAAAGCTGCGATGAGGAAGTGACTGGCTTGCTACAGGAGGGACTAACGACCAAAGGGGTACAGACACTATGTCAAAACTGCACACATCTACATCTCGTTGGGGAACACTCAGACTTTGGATATTGTACAAAAACTGTATAGGATTGTGTACAGCAGTTGTTTGTGACACACTGTTTTTTGAAAGGCTGAGGTGGCCATCATGGTTGTCGCTGAATATACGCCTATATGATGGATGCAATCCAATTGGTGCCAGTTTGAACATCAAAGTTCTGCTAATTGTCTTGGAGTCCACAACACCAGGATCAATAATGTTGACCTTTGATAGGTAGCAACCAGCCGCAGAACCCTCTCACTTTAAAAGCAAAGCGATGACTGAGGTAAGAAATGAGATTATAAAACCACAGCTTCCTCCGTCTTCCTGTTTTACTTCCTGTTCACCCCTCTGTGTCTCTTTGCAAGGGCTGCACAATTAAAGACTGCAAACACTTGTTTAAGTAACTATGCATGTTACCCATCAATTCACAAATAGGACTGTTTATCAGACTAGTGTATGCCAATTTTTAAATTGCAATGGTGAGTTTTGTGATTTATCAACTGCAGTATTAGGACTTTCAAATCCAATATAGAGAGGTAACCATGACAAAAGTATTCTTTCTTTTTTCTTTCACCTGATAGATATAATCAGGAATATCATCGCTTACAACGTAAAAAGAAATGACTATTATATTCTCACTAGAAAAAAAAAAAATCCGCAGATAAATAACTTGACTTGGCCCTGTCAGGAATAAAAGATAACTTCGATCACATCTTAAACCAGTCGAGTGGCCACAAATTGTTGTGATCTGAAAAATAAACTGACTGGGAAGATCTGAAATGGGGGAGTTACAAGAAAAACTGACTTGCCCTGAAACAAGACACAGAACCCCCAACTGTTTAACTGGAGCTGTTGGGGGGCCAACAGAAGACGATGCACAGGGCAGCTCCCAGAGGCTGAAAAGCAGCCTGGTGTCCACTGATCCTTGCTTGAAGGAATAAATGTTTAAGAAGGAGAAGCCTATGAACAGAGGCTGGATTTGAAAGTGAAGTTTAATAAATATATTTGTAAAAACCGTACCACCATGTTATTATAAATAAAAAAATCCATGTTCCCTCACCCTGGTCTTTTTGTACATCTTGTTCTTGATGTAGCTGAAGGTGCGACTGACTTTGGTCACACTCTTTCCCTCAGTGTCGCTCCGCAGAGGGCCAGGCTCCTCCTCTGATATACTGACACACACACACACACACACACACACACACACACACACACACACACACACACACACACACACACACGTAATGTTATCCTCAAAGAGTTGCCTTCACAAGGTTATCTGTTCACACATTCCCAAGATGGTCACAGCACTATAAAGCTTCCATGGAGAACCATTGCTGCTTACCTGTCCACACAGTTTATTTATAGGACTATAAAATTCCCTGCTGCAGTAAAAACCTTAACAACTATTTTCTGGTAAAGCAAGTGTGCAGAGTTGGACTGACCTGTATGCTAGGGACCCAGAGGCGCTGGAAAACGACCTCATACCTGGAAAGAAACAAAGAGGAAGTCAGCGGTAGGACAAAGACTCAGTTGGTAAAAACAGCTTCTTTTTTTTATTCATTTTTATTTGTCTCAGGTGGGAATTCTCCTTCCTCTGTCTACTAAAGGTGATGAAAATATCTGTTTAGAGGTTGACCACACTAACCAGCAGGTCATCCTGCTTTCCCTGAATATACAGTAAGTGAATGAACTTACTGGCCTAACGCTGTGTCTACACAGGAGGCTTTTCAGCCATCCGTCTCACCAGTTTCTCATGGAACAGGTTTTGTTTCTGTTTTCTCAACCAGACACAAGCCAGAGTGTATTTTTACTCTGCATGTCATTTGTTCTTCTGTTTTAAGCATGTAACTAAAGTGATTGTGTTTAGGTTCTGAGTGCTGACAAAGCACGGGTGAATAATGTGCCTTCATGTAGACATGAAGAGCACTGAGGCTAATGTGCTGCTCACACCACTCCCCCTGTGTAGACACGGTGTAAAGAACCATTCCGGCAAACAAAGGGTTGTTTCAGTCCAGGCTGCAAGAATTGGGCAGATAATTGAATAATCCATGTCCTACAACAGCTCCCTTTAAAGTCCTTGAGCAAGGTATTTAACATGAGGTCATCTCATGGAAGCTGCGTAGATGCCAAAAACAAAATCGGTGAGGGCGGCCAGCACTGAGGCCACAAGATGCTGAAGTGCTGCCTTTTGGTCCAATGCCATTAATAACTGCTAGATATGGGCTAAAAAAAAAAAAGAAATCATAGAATCACAGAATCACATTGAATTGATTCTGTCTCCCACATCCTCACACAAAGCCATGAGTTGTAATGTGCTTGTGTTACCCAAGCTCCCTCCAGGCTCCTCTATTAACCAAACATGGCTCCAGTGATGGCATAACTGTTATTTTTTTTTCAATTAATCTCTTATTTAGTTGTATTTTTCATTTGATTGCACATTACAAAAAAAAAGTAATAATTAAAACATGTAATCAAAGCATACACTGCAGTCTTTGTCAAATAATCACCAACGAGTCTTTACTTATTTGATATAAGTTAAACGTAGGCGCATCTTTTCTACAGAACAACTCTGCTTCTTTCTTGACAGTTATTTCTCCCCAATATTCTGAATTACACGCAAATATGCAAAGTATTTCTCTGCATCGGAAGGTCAAACCAAAAACAGGATGCAAGTTTTTTTCCTCAAGGAGACAGAGAAAACTAACAGAAATATCTCACAGATAACAAAAGGGAAGGCTCAGTGTCTTTGACTAAAGGTGACAGGCTCCCATTTATCTGGAGGGCAGTTCACCTGCTGTGTTTATGATTATTATTTTTCCTCTTACTCTGGTGATTGTGTTTCATGTTTGCAAAGAGACAAAACAAAGACTAATCTAAGTAAAAATAAAAAACTAAGGGCTGGGGAGGGGACAGAAGAAGCTGAGATCTTATTTAATGTCGGCAACAGGAATAATTATTATTATACAATTGCATACCGCAATCAGCTTAATATCAGCAGTAATTAGTGCTTTCCTCATAAAAAATCTCAGTTGAAGCTCAACTTTTGGACTTCAGCTTTCAGTGCGTTAGTTTTGTTCAGGCCTAAATGCATTCAGTTATGTCGCATCATTCCTTAGGACTGGCAGGATGTAGTCCACATATGGACCAGAGTACGGAATGTGGACTGGTAGCTGCCAGTTCACCTCCTGGGCCAGGTGCTCTTGAGCTGGGCCAGGTGCTCTTAAGCAAGGCATTGTACCTGCTCAGGGCGCTGGTACAGCTGGCAGCCCCCCCACTCTGACATCTCTCCATTAGTGCATGTACAGTTGTGGTCAAAAGTTTTGAGAATGACACAAGGATTGGATTTCACAAAGTTATCTCATTCAGTGTTTGTAGATATTTTTGTCAGATGTTACTACGGTATACTGAAGTATAATCTCAAGCGTTTCATAAGTGTCAAAGGCTTTTATTGACAATTACATCCAGTTTATGCAAAGAGTCAATATTTGCAGTGTTGACCCTTCTTTTTCAAGACCTCTGCAGTTTGCCCTGGCATGCTGTCAATTAACTTCTGGGCCACATCCTGACTCATGGCGGTCCGTTCTTGCATAATCAATTCTCCAAGGTTCTCAGAATTTGTGGGTTTTTGTTTGTCCTGCCTCTTGAAGATTGACCACAAGTTCTCAATGGAATTAAGGTCTGGGGAGTTTCCTGGCCATGGACCCAAAATGTTGAGGTTTTGTTCCCCGAACCACTTACAGTGGTGTGAAAAAGTGTTTGCCCCCTTCCTCATTTCCTGTTCCTTTGCATGTTTGTCACACTTAAGTGTTTCGGAACATCAAACCAATTTAAACAATAGTCAAGGACAACACAAGTAAACACAAAATGCAATTTGTAAATGAAGGTGTTTATTATTAAAGGTGAAAAAAAATCCAAACCATCATGGCCCTGTGTGAAAAAGTGATTGCCCCCCTTGTTAAAACATACTATAACTGTGGTTGTCCACACCTGAGTTCAATTTCTCTAGCCACACCCAGGCCTGATTATTGCCACACCTGTTCACAATCAAGGCATCACTTAAATAGGAGCTGCTTGACACAGTAAGGTCCACCAGAAGATCCTTAAAAGCTACACATCATGCCGAGACCCAAAGAAATTCAGGAACAATTGAGAAAGAAAGTAATTGAGATCTATCAGTCTGGAAAGGGTTATAAAGCCATTTCCAAAGCTTTGGGAATCCAGCGAACCACAGTGAGAGCCATTATCCACAAATGGCGAAGACATGGAACAGTGGTGAACCTTCCCAGGAGTGGCCGGCCGCCCAAAATTACCCCAAGAGCGCAGCGACGACTCATCCAAGAGGTCACAAAAGACCCCACAACAACGTCCAAAGAACTGCAGGCCTCACTTGCCTCAGTTAAGGTCAGCGTTCATGCCTCCACCATCAGGAAAAGATTGGGCAAAAATGGCCTGCATGGCAGAGTTCCAAGGAGAAAACCACTGCTGAGCAAAAAGAACATCAAAGCTCGTCTCAATTTCTCCACAACACATCTTGATGATCCCCAAGACTTTTGGGACAACATTCTGTGGACCGATGAGACAAAAGTGGAACTCTTTGGAAGGTGTGTGTCCAAGTATATCTGGCGTAGAAGGAACACTGCATTTCATAAAAAGAACATTATACCAACAGTAAAATATGGTGGTGGTAGTGTGATGGTCTGGGGCTGTTTTGCTGCTTCAGGACCTGGAAGACTTGCCGTGATAAAAGGAACTATGAATTCTGCTGTCTACCAAGAGATCCTGAAGGAGAATGTCCGACCATCTGTTCGTGTACTCAAGCTGAAACGAACTTGGGTTCTGCAGCAGGACAATGATCCTAAACACACCAGCAAGTCCACCACCGAATGGCTGAAGAAAAACAAAATGAAGACTTTGGAGTGGCCTAGCCAAAGTCCTGACCTGAATCCTATTGAGATGTTGTGGTATGACCTTAAAAAGGCCGTTTATGCTCGAAAACCCTCTAATGTAACTGAATTAGGACAATTCTGAGCTTTTTCCAGCTTCGCCTGCTGGCTAAAGTTAAGCCCTTTCTGAGCAGGCACGACCTAGAAAAGGCCACTCATGCTTTTATCAGTTCAAGGTTGGACTACTGTAATGCCCTCTATGTTGGACTGAACCAGACCTCCATCTCACGTCTTCAGCTTGTTCAAAATGCTGCTGCTCGCTTTTTAAGAAATACATCTAGACGTGCACACATCACTCCCGTTCTCTACACCCTGCATTGGCTCCCGGTGCGTTTTAGAATAGATTTTAAGATTTTATTGTTTGTTTTTAAAGCTTTAAATGGTCTCGCCCCAGAGTATCTGTCTGAAATTTTAACTGTACGGGAGAACAACCGGTCATTGCGGTCTTCAAATCAGTTGGTTTTAGAAGTCCCAAGGTCCAGGTATAAAAACGGTGGGGTGATCAGGCTTTTGCAGTTGCTGCCCCGAGACTCTGGAACAAGTTACCCCCTGATATACGTACTGTTGCAGATGTGGCTCTTTTCAGGTCCAAGCTCAAAACATATCTGTTCAGTCTGGCTTTTGATACGTAGTAGTGGTGTGACAATTTCATTCTTTTGTTTCTTTGTACTTTTTCTGAATTTACAATTTCTTTGTTCACTCTTTCTATTGTATGTTGTGATTTTACTTATTTTGTTAAGCACTTTGGATACCTGCTGGTAGTTGTAAAGTGCTATATAAATAAATTTTGATTGATTTTTTTTTGATTGAATTCTGCAAAGATGAGTGGGCCAAAATTCCTCCAGGATGCTGTAAAAGCCTCATTGCACATTATCGCAAATGCTTGGTTGCAGTTGTTGCTGCTAAGGGTGGCCCAACCAGTTATTAGGTTTAGGGGGCAATCACTTTTTCACACAGGGCCATGATGGTTTGGATTTTTTTTCACCTTTAATAATAAACACCTTCATTTACAAATCGCATTTTGTGTTTACTTGTGTTGTCCTTGACTATTGTTTAAATTGGTTTGATGTTCCGAAACACTTAAGTGTGACAAAGGAACAGGAAATGAGGAAGGGGGCAAACACTTTTTCACACCACTGTAGTTATCACTTTGGCCTTATGGCAAGGTGCTCCATCATGCTGGAAAAGGTATTGTTGGTCTCCAAACGGGTTTTTGGATGGAGGGGAGAAGTTGCTCTCGGAGGATGTTTTGTACCATTCTTTATTCATGGCTGTGTTTTTAGACAAAATTGTGAGTGAGCCCCCTCCCTTGGCTGAGAAGCAACCCCACACATGAATGGTCTCAGGATGCTTTACTGTTGGCATGACACAGGACTGATGGTAGCGCTCACCTTGTCTTCTCCGGACAAGCTTTTTTTCCCCACATGCCCCAAACAATCGGAAAGGGGATTCATCTGAGAAAATGACTTTGCCCCGGTCCTCAGCCGTCCAATCCCTGTACCTTTTACAGAATAATAATCTGTCCCTGATGTTTTCCTGGAGGGAAGTGGCTTCTTTGCTGCCCTTCTTGACACCAGGCCATCCTCCAAAAGTCTTGGACTCACTGTGCGTGCAGATGCACTCACACCTGCCTGCTGCCATTCCTGAGACAGCTCTGCACTGGGGGTGCCCTGATCCCACAGCTGAATCAACTTTAGGAGACGGTCCTGGCACTTGCTGGACTTTCTTGGACGCCCTGGAGACTTCTTCACAACAACTGAACCTCTCTCCTTGAAGTTATTGATGATCTGATAAATGGTTCATTTAAGTGCAATCTTACTAGTAGCAATATATTTGCCTTTGAAGCCCTTTTTGTGTAAAGCAATGATGACTGCACGTGTTTCTCTGCAGGTAACCACGGTTAACAGAGGAAGGGCAATGAATTCAAGCACCACCCTCCTTTTAAAGCTTCCAATCTGTTATTCTAATTTAACTAGCATGACAGAGTGATTTCAAGCCTGGTCCTCATCACCACTCTCACCTGTGTTAACGAGATGATCACTGACATGATGTCAGCTGGTCCGTTAGTGGCAGGGCTAAAATGCAGTGGAAATGTTTTTTAAGATTAAGTTCATTTTTATTGAAAGGGGGGACTCTGCAATTAATTGCAGTTCATCTGATCGCTCTACATAACATTCTGGAGTTCATGCAAATTGTCATCATAGAAATTGAGGCGTCAGATTTGTGTCATTCTCAAAACTTTTGACCACGACTGTATAGGTCCTGAGCATGGGTGTGTTTTTCAGGCCCCTGTGTGGTGATTACTAACAAGTGTGTAAATTGTAATTCCCCCCACTGGGGTTCAATAAACAGTATAATTATTAATTAATTAGCTTATTCCAAATAATATATCATGTGTATTTTGTGATCAAATATTATAATTTAGGTTTTCTAACCATTTTATTTACAGTCAGCATCTATTTTAATGATTTCATTAACCTTTTATGAGACCTAAAGAAAGGGGACAAAAGAACTCTACTGCTGGGCACATGGCTACGTAGTCATTAACATCTCAGTGGATCTAAAATAATTCCTGGATCCAAACCCTGCAATGCCTATCCCAATGTCAACTGGACTCTTTTCAGCAGTATGAGCCATCATCACTTTTATATTTCATATTCAGTGAAAAGTACAGTCTTGGTACCTTTGGTTACAGTCCATTGAGGGAGATGCTAACAGGAACCACTACTGCTCTGATTCTGACACCACAGCTAGTTTCTACGGCGGCTATATTCACAGTTCATTACTTACTCAAGTTATCTTCTTCATCGCTAGATGAAAAGTCCCCATAAACGAACTGAGACTTAGATTTTGGGATGATGGGGGAAAGGTTGAAAGAGAAGGAAATGCGCCTCTTACGTCTCAGATGTCCCACTGCTGGGGAGGCAGGAAGGAAAGAACCACAGCTTGAACTTTACACTTATTAAAATTAAGAAAATTCATAATAACAGTTAGGATGGTAGATAGGAGGTAGAAATGTCAAGACAAAGACATAATATCTGACATATAATTAACTGTGAAGAAATCAAGAAATCATGTACAGGCCCTGCACACTCACACACTTATGTTGACATATTTTGATAAGTTCTGCTCATGCTGAAATTGGGTGTAGCTATGCTTGAATTACATCACCAAACTGAATGAACCAATAAGAATGATGAGGTGTAACCTCTCCCACAGACAGATGTCAATCAAGCACAGCCTGAACACACCCACACCGTCCTCAAGCAAGGTCTACTTAGGCAGATAAGTGAAAACAGCTGTGTGGGAAGGAGCATGGGTGTGTTGGGCCTTAAAACGACTGAGTCAATGGACACCTCTGTGTGTAACTACCCTTCTACTGTATTCAACTAGCAAACTCATTAACGTCCTCACCTGCCAGGATCGTTTCCATCTACACATCTAGCTTGTCCCCATCATTGTTGGGACTGATTCATCAATACAGGAAATCATAATGGAATCTACATTTTGTGTTATTTTTCATATAAACATTATATTTCTTATTAGACCCAATAATGACCACCTTCTGCACTTGGGCCTTCTGAGCTTAGAAAAAGGAGCATGTGAAAGACACTTTGAAATAGAGACTTAGACATTCACCACTTTATTGACTCATTTAGTACCGTATGCTCTACTTGTAATTTTTTATTATTCAATTTTAGATATTATGACTTTAAGGCAGGATAATAAAATGGTAAAGAGGTCAGATATGTTTAATGTTACAAGAATGGCTAGATATGGATCAGTAACTGTAATTTGAGGCTACATCCACTCTAATATGTTTTTCATAACTTTTGCTATGTTTATGCCTCACGTCCACACTACCAGCGCTTACCCTACATCGGAGACTTGCTTATCCAGTTTTAGTTTGAAAACTTCAGGGCTGAGTTTTAGCTTGGAAGGGTGGAAACAGACACTTGATAATAATGACTTAGACAACCACATTCAGGTGTTATCAGTTCCGACGTGTCCTTTCCTCATTAGTCTTGCCCCTAGCACGAGAATCTTTTCCAGAAGGAAAAAAATGACATCAGCCCAAAATACTGGTGGTATTCAACATGGATAACAAATTAGAGGTGTTCCTGACCTAGCAGCTGTTGTGCAGTTCTCTTAATTTTATAAAACTAATAATGCCTCCATGTTTACACCGAAATGGTGCTAAAACGCTCGCGAGGACGGAGATGGTTTTAAAATGAAAATGTAGTAGTGTGGAAGTAGTCTGAGGGTAAAACAGAAAAGCAACCCTTCGACTTCTTACTCACCATCAATGTCTCTGTGGCTGATGGCAAGCATGGATACAGACTTGGTGAGGGGCAAGGTCAAGGGAGGACAGCTGTTTCGAAGAGGGCGATACCGACATGATTTCTAGAGCAAGAGACACAAGCTTGGGTCAAACAGTGCATGACGATGTAAAAAAGGGACACTAAACCAGGTGAAGATAACATGGAACAAAGATGTACCAGTCACTAAACTGGAAACAGGAACGATACACTAAAAAGGGAAACTACACAAACAATTTGATGTTGTGTTCACATTTAGTTTTAAATCCAATGAGAGTGGAAAGAAGCCGCCTGAGGAAAGTGATGTTTATTAATTCTTACTAATCCCCAAACTGAAAAAATTCCCCAGACTGTTTATAAGTCTTGTTTATGTATAAGCTTAACAAATCATTTTTCCCTCTCATGTGAATTAGGCTGAGGGTGTTTTTGAGGATCCCTCAGGGCCGACTGCGTGACAGTATGAAGATATGACATCTGAAGGACAAATGTGTGTGTGTGTGTGTGTGTGCGCATGCGTGAGTGCATGCGTGTTAGCTGACCGAGTCATGTAGTCTGCCATGATCCCCCAGCTCCTCCTGCTCCTCTGTCAGAGAAACTAGGGAGCCCCTGTCATCGCTGTCATGCCGGCGCATCCTTGAAGGCTCCGGGATTTGGGGCCCCTGAATGGTGGGGCCCCTCAGCTCCTCCTGGGCCCCACTGAGCCCCTCCAGGCTGTAGCTGTTTGGATAAAAAGAAGGCAGAGGTGACATTAAAGAAGGAGAAATGACTGTACACATCCATTCCACTAGTCTCTCTGGACTATTCTATTACAGCGTTCCGGTTACACACAGCTACTGATGCAACAAACACAAACAAGACATGCACACACGCACCTGTTGAGAACACACACACGCACCTGTTGAGAACACACACACACACACACACACACACACACACCCCCTGCACAGTGTTTAGCCAGCTGAGTTATCACTGAGCTCCGGAGCAGATTTACAGCTGAAGCAGCAGCAAATGTCTTCCAACATCAGCATCAGCATAGAGAGCTCTGCAGCTGTGATTTACAGACCCAATTACATCGGTCTATGACTGGAAATAAGAGGCCTTGAAAAATTCAATACAATGATTATGGAGAGGAAAACTACAGCTACATTTCAGGATGAGCTATGCTACGTGGCCACAGCTCTATTCGCTTCAGGACAGACTCTGCGATACTTAGAGTAAAGCTCCAGCAGTAAATCTCTCTTATCTCCAGCCCTTGGGTTTTTATGGCACTCCATTATCCAGCAAATCATCAGTCTAACACATTCAAACATCACTAACCTAAACTGGACCAAAAGAATCATGACTTGGTAATTATCAGTGACCAGCGTCAAGCAGCACTCACCTATCCTCAGGGCTGTGAATGTAGATGACTATATCTGTCATATTAAGGCCTGCTTCCTGCCACGGTTATTACATACTATCCTTCAGAGCCACAAGGTCCTCGGTCCTAAATCATGAGTAACACCAGCAGCTGTTGCAGCTATCTGCTGCAGGAAGGTACAGGCTGACTGATTGGGCTGAGCATGCACACACTCAAGTGCATGCATGCACACAGGCATATACAACCACAAAAACAGCAAATGCAAATCAAGCAGCATGTAAATACATCCTATTCAAAGAAGGTCACATGCTCTTAGCAAGAAAAAAAAACATCACACACACACACACACACACACACACAAAAACACTGCACCTGAGGCAACTAACTACTTCCACACCATGGCTGAGGGGCGCATCAGGAGCACAGCAGTTGAGGTGTGAGTGTGAAGTGGAGGCATTAATATGGGGGAGACTGGAGATTGAGATAAAGAGGAGCGTATGTATGCAAGTATTTAGGTAAGTAAGTATGGCAGAGTTTGCAGTGAAGCAGATGAGGAGAATGTTAAAAGGACAGAGTTACTGGGACGTCTGAAAAGAGTGATAATGATTTGGAACTTCCTAAATATTTACAGTAGATTTCACAGTGGCTAGCATGAACACTGTAAATGGGTTCAAGTTCATTTTTTGCTGCAGTGTTGTGGTAATATCAATAGCACACAGGAAATAAACTTGAATCTAAGCAGTTTCCCAGAAATGCAATATGGTCAGAATAGCGTAGGTACTATTAATGCTATTGAAATCATGTTTGTGGTAGCCACTACTCTCTTCAATGTAAAAGATGTGGCCCGATGGTTAGAGTAGTGGTCTCTGACCATAAGAGCCATGTCTTAATTAGAGCTTGACAGATATAGATGCAGGCTGATAGTATTGGCCATTATTTGCTAATCACAGATACGGAGGCTTGAGAAAGTTTACCCCCCCAGGCTAAAGTTGATTAAAAAGAGGAATAAAAAAAACATCTCTAGGAAAGTGATTTTAATTCCTTAATTTAAAAAAAAATTAGCAAACTCCAACCTTTTAAGGACTGAATGAATAATGTAATGTAAATAAATAAATGTTCTTCCTTAAAATACAGGGGACATAAGTATACACCCCCTTACGTTAAGTTCCCATAGAGGCAGGCACATGTTTATTATTAAAGGCCACTTATTTCATGGATCAGGATACTATGCATCCTGATAAAGTTTCCTTAGCCTTTGGAATTACAAGCGGATACAAGCACCACATTTGGTGTGTTTATCCCTCTGGGGCCAATAATTTGAAAAATAATGTTAGCCACTTGATTTTTCAAAATGGCCACCATTTTCCAAGACGGCCGCCATTTCCAGCATTGGAAAACACATATCTGCCCACATAATTTTACTCATGGGACATATTTCAAGGTTTTTACCTTTTCAATCCTATGTTTTTGACTAGAAGGATGTTACATACATATCTATTTTGTGTTTTGCGAGTCTTTTTGTGGTATGTAGAGTAAATAATGTGAAAAAACATGCATGAAACGTAACAAAATTCCAAAAAAAAAAGTATTATTAAAGCATGTCAAAGTACCAGGAGGTTTTATGTTATTTACTTTTTTGAAGTGCATGGGTCCCATCCCAGCGGCCTCCATCACGCCACGTGTGACTGCTAGCATCAACCCTAACTGAAGAAGCCAACGTGGGCATGGGAGCTTACGCCATTTACAGCTGCAAGCCTGTTTTCATAGCCATCAGCCTTCCTAAGAAGTACAGGGTGAGGGTTTGTCTTAGCCCACAGAACTGAAACAACTACACTTGATGTTGAATATTGGATGGTTCTTCTTCATGACTGACAAACCCCAGCCTCAATAGCAACAAAGCCATTCTTCTTTCACCTATAACAATTCTGCACAATGCAACTACTTTTTGCAACGACACTATATTCTCCTAAATCATCTGAAGTCTTTACAGTCTTGAAAAATTCCCTACAGGAACTTACTACACCATGTAAGTGTGTTACTGTGTCACTTACTGTTCTCAATCGCTCGCCAATACAGCCCTCTGAGCCTCCAGAGTTAAAGTCCCCTTTATGCACGTGGTTGCTTGTTATTACCACTGCATTGCTTAACCCTCTATTTACCCCAGTATTTCTTGCACATTCTAACGGGTGAAGAGAACCGTTTTCAGCACAGTTGCCTTAAGGGATGGAGCACAATGCAGCAGTAGTTCAGCAAGCATACATTAAAAGGTGGACGATCCACAAAGGCTACACTACATGAATTTGCCAATGCAATGCAATGACAACAAGTCAATCTTAACATCACATGAACTAATGAATGGGATTTATTAGTACCTTCTCCTGTGAAAGGTCAGCTTCCTCTCACCAAGGCTATGGACAGAGCTGAAGGGGATGGATGAGAGAGAGAGATGGAGAAGGGTGCGTGATGGGTGAGAGGAGTTGGTATATGAGGGGATGGCAGCACAATAAGGACATAATGAATAAACAAATTAATGAATAAAGGACAAATAAACTATTTCATTTTCTAATGGAACCATAATCTTTTTAGTTGGTTGGATATCTCTTGTTGGATAGCTCTGAGGCGCAGGCCATCATGTCGGAGGAGTAATTACAAAGGCATTTCTTCAGAATCATAATCTTAACGGAATAGTGTATTTAGACATTTTGAGAAATATGCTTATTGCTTTCTTAGAGTTAAAGTAAGATGAAAAGATTGATACCACGTTCATATA
>JABXJD010000033.1:467500-472500 GCA_013375575.1 Percina caprodes | reverse complement strand
TGTTGGTGACAGAAGTGTATGCTGGGAGTTTTTCTTGGACTCCACCCCCTCACACCTGTCCAACAAAACTAGCAGGGGAATGTGAGTTTTGACAGCTGTCTTCCTCTCTCTGTTTCTCACACACACACACACACACACACACAGAACAGGTGTAAAGCGCTCTGATAAATCAGTGGGTGGTTGAGGTTGTTGGGTGAATGTGAATCAGCTCACACAGCTGTAGATATTACTTTGACTTACAGTATATGCAACATCTAATGAGAGACTAATGGGGTCAATACAGGAAACACTTTCTTTTTTTAGAAAAATCTCTAGAATAGCAGCAGTGCAAGCAAACAATAAAAAGGTCATATCATCATATCACATCACCCAGATTGACTAGTTATATATTACTATATATATAAATATATCACTATACTGTCATGCAACAACTCATATGCACTTCTCACAGCTCGTTGCCATGCTAATGCTGTAACTACTCATCAATTAATCAAAAAATGCTTGCAATCCAATCAGTTACTGCTGTTTCAATGCAGTTAAAAATTTACAGTAGGACAATAAAAAGGAAACCAGGCTGAACTTAGGAGGAGAAATGTATGTTGTTAGATGACTGCTGTAGAAGAAAAATTGCAAGAGAGATATGATCCAAACAAATTATCCAGTCTGAAGTAATGAATGTGGGAAGAAATAACCGACAAGATAAAGTATCCATCGGTCCTCCCTGTCTCATATTCAGTTAGTCGAGATAAGTTGCCACTGAGGCTACCTTAAGTGTTTCCCTAAATGCAGATTTTATCAGCACTTACAGATAGAACCTTATTTTTCCTTATACCCTTATATTTTCTTGACATGTTAAATTAGAGCAACTGGGCTGACTTTTTGCGGATAGAGATAGAGACGGCAGCTAGTCACTCATTCTACAATGCCACCGGGGAGTACTTTGAGGTCTGAGCATTACAAAGTGTGCCACACCAAAAACTTTTTTTGAAGCCCTCAAAGTAAAGCAGCGTGGTGTGTTTTTCTGTTGTAACTAGGTAAACTGAATCAGCTCATAATCACTGAACCATCTGCTATGCCATGCTGTAGTTTGAGCAACATACATTCACAAAATTAAAGTAGTTATAAAACAGTCAAAATGTTTTAATGCATGTTGGAAAATCCTCACAATTGTGTCAAGAGGCAGCTGGCATGTCATATAGCTTGCCATGTTCACTCAAATACAAATCAGTCCTCCACTGTCTTCCTTGCACACGTTTCAAAGAGAAGTACACTACTTAACCAAACTGTAATTTAAACCTTTACTGTGATTCATTTTAAACCACCATTTACTCCTATATCTTTGTTTTCTCTTTTCACAGTATTATTTTTGTCTAGAATCGAAGGCACACCCAGCGTGTCTCCTCCTATATAAATGAGGGTTCCTGAATCGAGTTGAGTTAAACAGGACATAGCTTCACCCATGATAAATATAATACCATGCAACATTACAAACAACACTTTAAATCAGCAGCAAAACTCTCAACAGATGCTAGCAAGCCGCAGGCAGCCAGGCACACTACCAAGCTGTGGCCTTCCAAAAACACATTAACCAGCTATATTATGGGATGCAGATCCAGGCCCATCACACACCACAGGCAACACACAGCATGCGCTGAGACTGAGGCTGTGCACAAACTTGTCAATCAAGTGCTCCTGGATGCCTTCTATGTTGTCTTTGCTGCTGTGTGTGAGTTTGTACAGCCACTTCTACTCATTGTCTGTCGTTTGCCTGTTTTCTTGTGTGTTTACTTGTGTGTTTGTTTGTTTGCTGTTATTGAAGAAAATGCTGCTGTAATAAGGAAATGTCCCTGTTGTGGGATGATTAAAGTATAATCTATCTATCTATACTTACACAATGTTACTTTGTATCACTTAATATTCTATACAGACAAATTTACATTTAAAATTAACATATGGAGAAAACATGCAAGAAGAAATTGGTTAAACACTGGCTGATACTTGTAACCCTCAAGCAGAGCAGATTATCACTGAGTTCTCAACCCTGAGCTTGGGTCAATCCATTTCCATTGACACTGACAAAAGAAGGTCAACGCCTTAACTTCCTTCCTCACTAGTCTAGTTTAATAATCTCAAGCGTCATGTAGAGCTTACACTATACTAAGTGATGTTAATCCAATGTACATTTTACACTGCAGTGTTTGTGCTTCAGCTAGACTAAATGCTAATGTCAGCACCTAGAGCCATGTTGCCTGCATGACTTTAAATAGGGTTCTCAATTGTGAACAGTATATTAATACACATGTGCATGTGTACATGCAATGGACATCACATGTCAATTTCTCATATGGGAATTGTTCATTTCATGTTGTTCTATTGTGCTCATGTGTGTGAATTGTGGATCAGAGATCTACCAGCTAGTCAATCAGTTTTCTGCCATGGCTCTTGTTACTATCTGATGTTGCTAATAACCTACGTTGGATGAGTTTAGTGAGGGATATATATATATATATATATATATATATATATATATATATATATATATATATATATATATATATATACACACTTTTACCAAAAAGGAAGTGATGCCGACTTCTCCCAGCTGCTACAGAGGAAATCCCACCCTCACCCACCCTCCTATTCTTTGTCATTCTCTTTCCAAAGATGGAAAGATGATTTCCGTTCTTTCCCTCTATATTTCTTCACCTCATCAATTAAAACCATACTCTCTTTTTCTCTGTCTGACAGACTGATGTTTCATCTGTTTTCCACCTCACATAAAAGGCAGTTTGCTCTCATCAATCTGTTGGTTTTGTTTTACTGAGACTGGACTCATTTTACAGAGGTCATACTATTCTCTTTATTTTCCTATCTTACTGTGGCTGTTTCCCATACATACGTATATGTCAATATATAACAGTTTCTTCATGCCTCATATACTGAATGAAATATATCCACAGTTACACCAACAATCATCCTTTTACTGCAATGGCGAGTGAGCTAATGCTTTTAGCCACACTGGCACCGCAGCTCTAGGAGTAGTCACTTGACCAGTCAGTCGGTAGACCACTTTGGTCCAGACTGAAATATCTCAACACCGATTTAAGGGATTGCCATTAAATTTAGAAGAGAGATTCATGACCCCCAGAGGATAACACCTAATGACTTTGGTGATCCCCTGACATCTTACCTTGTACCACCATGAGGTCAAACTTCCACTTTGTCTAATACTTTGGTTTATGGCCAATAACTTACAAAACATAAAACATTTCCATACAAGCTCAGCTGTGAGAGGTGCTAAAATGATATGCCAACATGCTAAACTAACATGAACATTGTAAGTATAACCTATTGAACCTCAGCATGTTAAAATTTCTATTGCAAACATGTTAATATGCTTATGTTAGCATTTAGCAGCAGCTAAAAAATAGCTGCTAGCTTAGTTGTAGAGTCTTAGTCTTGTTACACTGAAATACATTTATAAAAAAACAGCTAATATAGAACTAAAGATTTACCTTAACTGGGGGGAAGAGCAGATGCATGACAAGATATACACACAAGCCAAGGTAATGTCTAGACAATGTCTAGCTAATGCTAGCTGTTGCTGCGCTAACATCACATGTCTGTCCACCAGGTTTCTACAGTCCGTCCTGATGTTTCCACTGGCGCTCACAATAATTAACTCTGTTACAGAGTCATTTCCTAAAACACTGTAGGGTCAACTGGAATGCTACCAAGTGTCACCAACCTGCAGAGTTGGCAACATATATAACACATCATCTTCATGTTTGTGCCATGCATCCTTGTCCTTGCGTTCATGGGATAAAAACAAGGTCCCGCTTATCAAAACGCTGCTCTACATCTCCACTAATGGTCCACACACAACCTTTAAGTCATTCACTCTGTTTAGTACATTTCAGCCAGCAGCCTTCTGTCTTAATGTAAGGCCTTACTGATACAGTGTGTTAAATAAGATTTTATAGTGGATGTTTTGCTTATGTATTTTGAAAGAGGTACTCTGAAGTACCTTTTCAACAACAACAACAAAAATCTCCAAGGTTTCGATCACCATTACAGCACTCAGGTAGTCCAGCCAAATGCTGAATCTCAAACGATGAAGTAGTCTACCTTTGCTTTGTGTGAGTGACACCTCAACCACACAGTTTTAAACATCTCAAGGAGTAACATCAATTGGCTAGAACTGAAATGGGCTTTAAAAGAGCAGAAGCATTAATGCATAGATGAGCCACGTCTACATTCACTACAACCTTGCAGTGTGGCTTTAAGCAAAGTACAGTACATAAATCCTCTTAAATAAATGAAACAAATCAGAACAAAAACATGCACAAAAAAGAATCCATAGCCTATTCTGACAAAAGAGGTTAGATAATTAGCGGCTAAGAGTAAATCTTACCTGAGTGTTGAGTGTTGCTGATGGACTGATGGAACGACGCCTCTCTGTCTCGATGGATCTACAGAGAAACAGGAAGACACTGAATCAGCCTCAGCAACATGTGACCGTCACCCACAAAGAAATAATGATGCAGACCAGTGTGGCAGATAGGAAGTGTTGCTCAGTACACAGGATGGGTGGCAACGATAAGACACTCTTTAGAACAGCGGACTATTCATCGGATTTAGTGGCGCTCCGGCTCCACCTCCTAGAGGACCTGTTTGGAAAGGTCTAACTTTGGTCTGTTTTCAGCTTTCAGAAGTCGCAGTTAGACTGCAACCAACTCAAACGCACACACACATACTGCTTGTCAGAGATCTGTGGCTGGCTGTAAACACACAACCCTGGGACTCTGCTTCCTCTGTGGTCTGAGTGTCTATACAACAGCTGTGTGTGTGTGTGTGTGTGTGTGTGTGTGTGTGTGTGTGTGTGTGTGTGTGTGTGTGTGTGTGTGTGTGTGTGTGTGTGTGTGTGTGTGAGAAAGCCACAGGCTCCCCCCTTTTCACAGGCAAAACAAAAGTTTCAACAGCTTGGCCGAAGCTCTACA